>ML787815.1:117783-139023 GCA_009831015.1 Picea engelmannii | reverse complement strand
CAAAATGCAAGTGTTATATCAATGTAGCATTATCATCCAATAGTTGCAGAGTAAATAAACAATGAACAAATGAGAAATCATACACATACAAAGTACACCAATGTTTTTACGTGGAAACCCAAAGTGGTAGAAAACCACATAATGTTTTTTCTTATATGTCTTTAATAATTACATTCATTGGAAGCATCAACTTCCTTTGTTTTCTAGCTACAACTGGAAGGAGGCTCCAACCCCCTAGTTTATCAGGCTACAACTT
Organism: Picea engelmannii; assembly: GCA_009831015.1. Classification (NCBI taxonomy): domain Eukaryota; kingdom Viridiplantae; phylum Streptophyta; class Pinopsida; order Pinales; family Pinaceae; genus Picea; species Picea engelmannii. The sequence goes on along the minus strand of ML787815.1, from coordinate 138,767 downwards.
GAAGGAAGCTCCAACTCCCCAATTCTTTGAATACAAATAGAAGGAGGATACAGGCCCCTATGTTCTCTGGATACAACCAGAAGGTGGCTACAACCACTTGTCCTTTCCCCATCCAACCGCTCTGACATAGCAGTAGAATGAAAGATACATTGTCACACTATCACTGTGAGATATACTGTTGTAAATATGTACCAATCAAACTGCACCAAACAACTTGTACCAATAACTTGAACCATGCATCAACCATGCATCAACCCGTACCTCAATCTGTAATCAACCTGTACCATAAATAAGTGCATCAACCATGCACCAACATGTACCTCAACCTGTAATCAACATGTACCATAAACAAGTGCATCAACCATGCACCAACCTGTACCAAACAACAAGTAATCATCCTGTAAAATAAACAAGTGCATCAACCATGCACCAACCTCTACCTCAACCTATACCATGTACAATTGCATCAACCATGCACCAACCTATACCAAACAACCTATAATCAGTCTGTACCATAAACAAGTGCGTCAACCATGCACCAACCTATACCTAAACCTAAATCCCTCATCAATTTCATCATCCAAATCTGATTTGTAACTTTTTAATAGACCCAGTGTATATGATCACATACCTGAAAACCTTCCTTAACTTTAACAACAAGAGATTATAATTTTATCAAACTTTACTTTAGTCTCACATGACTAATTTGGGATTAGTCAAAAACCCTAACTTGCAATAATCATAACTATGTACCTGTAATAAATAAAGATCCGAAAATGGTACACAATGTTATTCAGTGTATTTTATGCAATTCCTCCATATTTCACTACTTGGAACCTCTCATAAAGGAGTTATAACAAAAAATGTCATACCTTGTTGAATTTTGGCTTATTCTAGAGAGCGAACTTATAGAGCGTGCCCCACACAAAATATTTGTTTTATGGATATTAAAATTGTACACATAATATTACAGAATGTACTCTAACCAATAAATTTGGTCTTACTGAATTTGGATCTTCTATGAACAAGTGATGAAGTTGTTACGTGAAACACCTGTTTTATACTAGTTTCAGGACTAGCTACAAACCCTATTTTCCACGGAGGGTAACTCCAAAAATAAAACGAACCACATGATGAAATTTGTACCACAAATACTTGGATATGGTTTTTCAACGGCCTCCCAATTTCATGGTCAAAATCATTCTAGAAAAAAAAATTATTGTGAAAATGGTGAATGACCTGTAAATAACATACCTTAGAAAGCATCATCAAAAGAATTTATCCCCCCTTTAATTTCAGCCTTCTTTACTTCACCTTTCCTTTGAAATTTGGCTTAGATATCCTTTGGTTACCTGATTCACATGCAGATATTCAATATGCTCAAGTGTAATTAAAATGAGAGAGCCTTTCCTCTTATTTATACTTTCATGTAGCTTCCTCAAGGGGTTAGCTTTTAACCGTCTTAACCCACTTTCCTTATTTTAAGGTTAACCCAATTCTAACCACTTGTCAACTTAGTAATTTCTCCATTAAATTTATTATTTAAATAATTTATTTTGTATTCACTTTGAATTATAGTACACTCATCACTTCACTTTATTATTTACCTTCTAAAATATCTTAAACCACTTTGACTACTTTGACCTTTTGGGGCTTCTAGATGACTCATGAAGGTTATCCAACTTCAAATGGCCATTACTCTCTAACCGTGAGTTATGTGGTGTTACACATACCAATGGAAATTGAATGACATGTACTATTCATCTATAATATTCTTACCTACAAATATATCAAAACACATACCATTATCCATCAAACAAACTTGGGTCCATTACCCATACCTTTCTCCAACTTCACATGGCCATAACTCTCTAACTGTGATGAGTTATGTGACGTTCCACATACCACTAGAAATGACATGACATGTAATATGCATATGGAATAGTATTACCTGCAAATATATCAAAACCCATACCATTATCCATCAAACAAACTTGGGTCCATTACCCAAACCATTGTGCTACCGGAATTTGCTAACAGACTTTCTTCAAGGGTTGACATCAATGAAAACCAACCCAAATAATCAACAGGTCTGAGGTAAGAGTGAAAAAAATGAAGAATGTAGATAGGGAATGGACCAAGGAAGCAACACCCACCAGGAAATGAGGAGAAAATAGTGCGCAATAAGGAAAAGAAAGTAGCTTGCCGGGAAGAAAGGAAAATCTACGTGACAAAATTGTGGATTAGCATGCGAAGGAAGTTAGAATGTGGACAAGTTGAGTCCACCTAGAGTTAGGGTTTTGGTAGTCAATGTAAAGGGTTTATACCCACCTTTTTGTATAAATATGATTTATGAGGTAGATAAGAGGTGTTAATATTGGAACTCATGTGTGAAAATCTTATCTTGGAGAACCTTTTTGAGTCTTGATTCTTTCATATATTTTGGGTCGAAGTATCAATTTTGGTTGTATAGATGAGGAGCTAATGGGTATTTATGGATTGTAACTGAGGGTCGGGTCCCAAGTTGTGGATCTTGGTGCGATGCTGGTCATCCCCACCAATACTAAAACCTATGATGCAAGGCACACAACACAAGACTTTTTGATGAAGAATAATAAATAAGAAGAAGATATTTGTGGACATAGCCCAAGGGGGGTGAGCCACAATAAAACATCGTGTTTCTATGTGTGTGTTATCTGATGTGTTATATGCTTAATAATGAATGAATAAATAAATGAATGACCCTGTTGAATTTTATTTACAACGCACAATACAATAGAGTGATGTTTAATGAAGAAAGAATGTTACTGAATGGACATAATAGTATATCTGATGAATGATGGTATGGTAGGATGAATGTTAAAATAGAATAAGAAGTGTAATATTCCCAACATCCCCATGAGTTCCATCCCTTCCATGATTGCAGACACTCGGGTCATGCAATCACCCATAAGCCATCACATCTGAGACTATGTTGTGCACTTTGTGCACAATGTTTCCTTTTGGTTTACCAAGGAGGCCAATGGTTTCTAGGGTTTTGTTGGAGAACTAAGGTAGAACCCAGGTCATCCCATACATCCAACACCACCATGGATGGAACTTTGAGTGTTTTTTTGTTTAAATATGATGAAACATTTTCCATGCACTAAGAAAAAATTAAATTCTAAATCAAGCCACACTTTTCCTCAGTCATGTATAACCAACCCTTGAAGCATAGAAGGAGACTTGAAATATTGGAACTATGGGAAATGTTGGCCTACTCTAGCTCTGTAATCTTTCCAGTGAGGACCAAAATGACACTATTATTATCTTGCCCAATTTTCTCGTGTCTCTAAAGGATTCCTTTGAATTCTCGACCATCATCTCTGACCATTGTTGTAATATACTAGATATAAAAAGTATGCAGAATAGAAATAAACTGCTAGAAATAGAAGAATAACAACAATATAACCAGAATAATCACCACAATAACACTGAAATGATATAAGAATACCAACAGAGATAGCACTTTGATTCTGAGAGCAATGTTCACAGGCCTCTTTGAGGGGGAAACCTCCAGTCGAGCAGAGCTCTATTACAATAATCTCCAAGATAGGGTTCTCATACCCTCGACTCCTATTTATATTAAATATGTCTATCAAAAGAAGAATCTAGAGGAAGATCCTTCTAGAAGTGGAATCTTCTATTAGGTATTCTTACATTTGAATTATTCTATTTTATTGCAAGGCCTTATTAATATTGACCTTTATTACATCTGAATATATTGTTCTACCTATGTGTAGGTCAGGACCCTAACATGTCCTCCCCCTTAAAAACAACCTTGTCCTCAAGGCTTGAGATGTGGAATTTGTTGCAGAATGGTAGCTAGTTCCCAAGTGGCATCTGCTGGAGTTGTATCTTTCCATTGGATTAACACTTCCTTGATCATTCTCTTATGCAGGCGATGCTCACGCTGGTCCAAAATTGCTTGTGGTTGTAGCCAAATGGATCCTTCCTCGGCTAACTTGGGAAGGTTGGTTTGAACTTGGCACTTAGTTCTGATCACCTTCTTTAAGTAGGAAATAAGAAAAACAGGATGTAGCTTTGAATGACTGGGAAAAGATAACTAATAGGCCACATGTCCCACACACTTGAGCATTGTATAAGGACCATCAAATTTGGGTGCTAGCTTATGACAATGCTCAGCCTTGAGGGAATTATGTTTGTAAGGTTGCAGGCGAAGAAACACTTGATCCCCTTCTTCAAATTGACGTTTAGAGTGACCTTGATCTACTTGTTGCTTCATACGATTCTGTTCCATGACCAAATTATCTTTGAGGGTATGGAGAATAGCCTCTCGAACTGTAAGTGTTTGGTCAACCGCTTGGAACTTCGAGACACCAGGTAAGTATGAGAGAACTCAAGGTGGCTTCTGTTCATATACCGCTTCAAAAAGAGTCATGCATGTAGTTGTATGGTATGAAGTGTTGTACCACCATTTAGTTAGGGGTAACCATTGAGCCCACTGATTTTTATTTTCTGAGGAAAAACACCTCAAATATGTTTCCAAACACTTATTGACAACTTATGTTTGACCATCAGTCTGGGGATGATAAGCTATACTGAGATGCAATTGGGTGCCTTGTAGCTTGAATAGTTCTTGCCAAAAATTGCTTGTGAAAGTGGGTTCGCGACCAAAAACAATAGAGTGTGGCATGCCATGGAGCTTGAAGACCTGATCCATGAAAAGTTGAGCCATCGTGGATGTTTTAAACAAGTGTTGAAGAGCACAAAAATGATCATACTTGGAAAGGTGATCAACAACCACCATGATGACTAATTTATTTCCCAATTTGGGTAAGCCTGTAATAAAATCCATAGAGATGTCCTTCAAAATAGCAGGTGGAATGAGGAGTAGTTGTAGTGTGCCTGATATTTGACTGTTTCTCCCTTGTTACATTGACACACATCACATTCGACGACAAAATTACAAATGTCCTGTTTCATACCATCCCAAAAAAAAGAACGTTTGACCCTGTCGTAGGTTTTGGTGAACCCAGAGTGCCCCGCTGTCGGTGTAGCATGAAGCTCAGAAAGTACCATGGATTTAATATTTGATTGTTTACTTAAATACAAACGAACTTTGTATCAAAGCTCATCATGGAGCCAAGAGTACCCTTGGGGAGCTGGAGCACTGGAATGCAATTTTTGGATCAGCTGTGAACTTTTGGCATCTTGTAGCCATTCCTGGCGAACAACTTGGAGCCAATCTGGTACAATGAAGGAAAGAGAAAAAAGGGACCCTTCATATTCATATTTGCGGGAAAGTGCATCCATAACCACATTTTCTTTGCCTTTATTGTAAATGATATCATAATCATAACCAAATAGCTTAGTTACCCATTTTTGTTGCTCCGGGGAGGAAATGCGTTGTTCCAAAAAATACTTGAGGCTTTGATGGTCTGTCTTAATTTGGAAGCATTTCCCCAATAGATAAGGGCGCCACAAATCAAGGACATGCATAATAGACAACATTTCCTTTTCATAGATAGATTTGCCCAGATTTCTTTCAGATAGTTTCTTGCTGGTAAAGGCCAAAGGCCGACCATCTTGCATAAGGACAACACCAATTCCTTTCCCTGAAGCATCACATTCCAAGACAAAGGTCTTTGTGAAATTAGGAAGGGCTAGGACTGGAGTGGTGCACATGGCCATCTTCAAGGTTTGAAAATCTTGAGCAACAGCTGGAGTCCAAGTGAAAGAGTTCTTTTTTAGGAGAGGAGTGAGAGGTGTTGCAATCTTTTCGTAATTCTTAACAAACTTGCGATAATAACCTGTTAAGCCCAGAAATACACACAATCTTTTGAGAGTCTTTGGGTGAGGCCAATCTTTCATAGATTCAATCTTTTTAGGATCCACCCTGATGCCATCCTTGCCAACCAGATGACCCAAGTACTCTACTTCTGAGGCGCCAAAAGCACATTTAGACTATTTCAGGAAAAGTTGGTGCTGAGAGAGTAGATGGAGAACTCGATCCACATGAGAAAGATGTTTTGTCCAGGTATTTCTATAGATGAGGATATCATCAAAGAAAACTAAGACAAAATGATGGAGAAAAGGATGGAAGACATGATTCATGAGGATTTGGAAGGTGGAGGGGCCATTACACAAGCCAAAGGGCATGACCAAAAAATCATAGTGGCCCTCATGATTTCTAAAGGTAGTCTTGGGAATTTCAGCCTATTTCATACGTATCTGGTGGTAGCCCGAACGAAGATCAAGTTTAGTAAAAAATTGTGCGCCAATCAGTTCATCCAGGAGGTCATCATTGACAGGAATGGGAAATTTGTCTTTAATGGTAAGTTTGTTGAGGGCATGGAAGTCAGGACACATTCGCCAAGAACCTTCTTTATTTAGGAACATGACCACAAGAAAAGAGTAGGGGCTTGTACTAGGGTGGATAACGCCCACATTAAGGAGTTCCTGGACCATTTTCTCAATTTCAATTTTTGGGAAAAGGGGTGACGATACAGACGAATATTGGGAGGAAGGCTTCCTGGTACAAGGGGAATGGAATGAACATGAACACCACGTGAAGGAGGGAGTTCCTAGGGAGTGGAAAAGACCACTTGATGTTTAAAAAGGATTGCTTGGAGGTCTTGTGGCACCAAGGGTGTTTCTGTCACTTGGATGGCATGGATTTGATCAATAACACCAGAATGACCCTTTTTGAGCAACTTTTGCATGCGATGGGAACTAATGATCTCAGGTGAACCGAAGGTGATGCCTTGGAACTTATATTGGTGGCCCTCCTAGTCAAATTGCATGGTTAATTCCTTAAAATCCATGAGAATGGGACCCAAAGTCCTTAGCTAGTCTGCACCCAAGACAATGTCACACCCGCCCATGTCTATAACAAACATATGAGATTTCAGGTGGTAGTCACCAATTTGGAGATGCACATTTTCACAACGCCCTCCAAATTTCATGGAGCCACCATTGGCAATCATGATTTGAAAATTATTGACGGCATGGATGTAGAAATGAGTTTCTTGGGCAATGCGGTGATGAATAAAATTATGGGTGCTTCCACTATCAACCAAAATGATGACCTTCTGATGCTTTATGTAACCAATTAGATTGAGGGTTTGGGGAGCAGAGAAGCCAGTGAGAGCATTGAGGGAAATGACTGGTTCTACTTCGGGAGTGTATGAGGGAGGGGTTATGTCGGGGGTTTCAGGTGACTCAGACACATGGGAGTTTCAATATCCTCTTCCGAAATATCCTCGGAGATGGCCATAAACAACTTTTTTTCCTTACACTTGTGGCCCGGGAATATTTGTCATCATAATTATAACAAAGGACTTTGAGTTGGCATTCATCCATTTCAACCCTGGTCAATTTTTGGATCTTTAGTGGAGTGGAGGGAGTAATGGGATTTACTGGTTTAGGGTGAGGGATAAAGGAGGGTTTCCAATTTTGAGAAGATACAACCTGTTGTGCTTCTTTATCTCTTTTAGTATCCTCCACCCAACTCTGAGGCTGAGCCATGAGGACATCGGCCTGAATCTCATCCTTGAGGCCACTGATAAAAAATTATTAGAAAAAGGCATCAGATATGACCTCTGTCCGAAAATCTAGGTGCTCAAAGGCAGATATAAATTCCTCCACTGTTCTTGATTGTTTCAACTTTGTCAAACGACCCAAATGGTTGGTGTCAGTGTCAAAGAATTCATAAATATCTGCCACAAAGTGTGTCCAAGCAATATACCCTTGACGATAATTTTTTCTCCATTGCCACCATTGCCAATGTTCTTCATCTAGATGGAGAACACCATACCGGAGTTTGGCCAATTCATATGTAATGTTGTATAAAGAGAAATAATGTTCCATTTGGGTTACCCAACCAATGGGGTCCGAGCCATCAAATTTGATCACATCCACACGTGGAAGGCATAGGTCACATTGAAAGTGATGGTTCTGAAAGTTATGGGAATGAGAGGAATGGTCACATTCAGTATGTGGAGGTGAGGAACAGGAAGGGTTATCTGTAGGGATATGCAGTTTGGTGCAGAGTGCTGAAAAGACAAATTCAAGCTGGGTGGTGAGGTCTTGTTTGATTTCCTCCATTGAGGACTACATGGTTGTATTGATGGTGACAACATTGGCACTCAGTTGTTTCACTTCTTCTTGGGTCTCAATGAGACCAGATTGCAAGGTGTTGAAGAGAGCTTCCAAGCCTTGGCTATGGGTATGGGCCATGAGGATGGGGGAACTGAAAAGGCGTTGGTGGGGTCAAAACGTTTTCCGAAAATTGATATGGATGAATGTGATAAGGTCAAAGAGATGAATCCAATGGAATAGGTCTCAAAAAATGGTGAAAAAATTTCCAGACTTTTTTTTTACACCTGTGGAGTTATACTCTGTCTGAAGAATACTGCAGAGAGGAAATGGCCAAATGATTAACCAGAAAGAAATGTGTATTTACTTGGAAACCCGAACACAGTTGTGCGACAATAGATCTTGTCTGTTTTAATTTGTTTATGTTTCTGTCCCCAAGGGTTAAGTATTCAAGGGTTCTACAGACAAGGGTTTTCCTTGTTCTATAGCTCTCTGATATACGTGTGGGTTCCAACAGTAGTACTCGATCCAATATCTCAGGGCACTAACTAAGGAGGATAAATCATACCCTTAACCATACTACCTGACTACCCAGGTACTAGAGAGTATCTTCCCGAGTGTTGTTCTTGGTGGCACTATAACAGTCAGGCAGCCGATTGGTTTATCTAAAGAGGGCTTCAGGAAATCTAGGCCAATCTGTACACAGGTGTTTTTTGATGCGCTACCACTCGAAGGGGTACCAATAAGGGTTACAAGGGTGGCCAACAGATGTGCACTTAAGAACCACTTGTATTTCCTGCATGTATGAATCCCTCAACCACGGGTTTATGCACTTAATGACAGATCTCTGTGGCTTAAAGACATCAAAATACGTGTCTACCCTGAAAACAAAATTATCCACAATTTCTACCAAAGAAAGTGATCTTATACCACTTGTAATATACCATATATAAAAAGTATGCAGAACAGAAATAAAATGCTAGAAATGGCAGAATAACAACAATATAACCAGAATAATCACCACAATAACACTGAAATGATATAAGAATAACAACAGAGATAACACTTTGATTTTGAGAGCAATGTTCACAGGCCTCTTCGAGGGGGCAACCTCCATTTGAGCAGAGCTCTATTACAATAATCTCCAAGCTAGGGTTCTCATACCCTCGAATCCTATTTATACTAAATATGTCTATCAAAAGAAGCATCTAGAGGAAGATCCTTCTAGAAGCGGAAGCTTCTATTAGGTCTTCTTACATTCAACTTATTCTATTTTATTGCAAGGCCTTATTAATATTCACCTTTATTACATCCGAATATATTATTCTACCTATGTGCAGGTTAGGACCCTAAAAATTGTCTCCTCCTATGATTTCCATGTCCATGGGAAATTTCTAGCCTTAATCATTGAACCCAGAGTAGTTCCATGGCCTAGAGAAGGGCCCCAGGCTTCAAGAAAGGCATATTTTCTCCCACACATAACCTCAACTAGTAGACTGCAGTCAAAAGTATACTTCCCCTTGTTCTAAGAAACCATTAAACCACTTGAGAGAAAAACTAGAAATTCCCACATTAATCGCACCTCTGCCACAAAACATCTAGAGAGAATTCACAATTGTCTAACCATAAATGCAACACCCACCTTCAAATCCACCCTCAACCAAGCCTCGAGGATACATATATAGTACAAATACCCATCATGATAAGACCCAAATGCATCCCCTTGATCTATTTCCACCAATTTAACACCTCCACGAGCCATAGATTCAAATAAATGCAAGCATGATTTCTTGTGCTTGTTGTTCCTCCACTAGCTAGCATGCATGTGTGACCATCGGGTTAGCCACACAATATGTCCTTTGTAGCCACATGTCATCAACCCATCATTAATGAGGTGTTCCACCATTAACAATCTAGCATATAGGGAGAGAATGAAAATCCCAATTTTGCACAATTTTCCTCAGATGCAAAGAGGATGCCAACTTGGCCTAGGAATCCACTTCATCATTCAACAATCTTCTCATATGATATAAGGATATGTGATCAAATTGAAGGGAAATTTGTTTGATTCGAGCCACTAGAACTTGTAGTTGGTGGCCTCCAGTATTCGACTTGAATTTAATGTCTCGAATGATAATAATTGAATCCCTTAAGACCATAAATGTCATAATTCCCCAATATTTGGCGATATTAAGTCCACACCAAAGAGAATAGGATTCAATGATATTGTTAGTCCCCTGCCCAAGACTTTAGGCGTAATGTATTAGCTTGTTCACCCATCATGAAGACTCCCACTCACTCCTTCTACCCCTGAAAATATTCTTAGTATATATATGAGGCAAATTATACAATCACAATTAAAAGGCCTAGCCAACCAATAATAACAACAATAATATAACAATAGCAATGTAATGTATCATGACTTAAAACTTAACATACAATTTGTTGAAAATCATAGTGTGGAAAGAACATAATATGAAGGGAATGAAAGAATGTAAAATGCTTATGAATTATGTGTCAATAACATGTGATAAGATTATGTATAATAGATGCTAAAACATTTCTTCATAAATTGAATTTAAAACATTTAGATATATAAAATATGAATTATAATTTTAATATTTTTATAAACTTAATTTTAAAACACATCAAATTATATTTTAGATAAAACTTAATTTTAAAAGTCATCAAATTATATTTTAGATAAACGAGTTGATATTTTATAATTAATTTTAATTTTGGCATGTCAACAATTAAAAAAAAATAGGAATAATTTATTTACATCATTTTTTATTATAAAAATTAATTTTTATATTAATCCATTTTAAATTAATGAAAAAAAAAAGTATTTAAAAAATAATAATTCAATATTTAATATAAAAAGAACTAATTTATTTAGATTCTTTTCCTATTAATTTATCTCTTGTTATAAGAATTAATCTTTACTTAATAAAAAACATTTAAAAAATATTAAATTAATATTTATTTAATGAAAAAGAAGAGCATTTAAAAAATTATTCAATTTTTAATAGATTTAAAAAAAATTATAATTAAGAAAAAATAATTTAGAGTTTATTAATATTAAAAAAAATTATTTAATAAATAACAAAATATTTTAAAAAATGTAAAAATTAGTGTTTTACTTTCTTTTTAATTAATATGGGAATTATTTTATTTCCAATGAAGATGGAAAATTGGAAAAGTGTAAATGATTCTCATAAATTTATAGAATTATCTAAATAATTGTTATTTTTATATTCTTATATAAATTTTTTTTGTTTGTTAATTTGTGCAGGACCTGCGATTAACCTGTGGCTTGAGAAACCGCGACTTTAACATCACGGAATGGCTTAACAACACACTCCGTCACCAACTGTCCTACACCTCAGGGACTATATTCTCATATAATTGATAAAAGTATTTAAATAAATAATTTTTGGGGAATTTATAAAAGTGTAAATGATTTCCATATAATTTGTAAAATTATATAAATTATTATTATTATTGAATTTTTATATAATTTATAAAAGTGTTTAAACTGTTTTTTAAATAATTTAAAAAGTTTAAATAATTTTTATATAATTTTTAATGAAAAAATATATAATTACATTATTTTAATAGTATTCAAGAATTAGATTAGATTTTGAAAAATATAAATGATTTTCATGAAAAAAAAAATACATGGAAAATGTAAAGTGAAAAAGAATTTGAAAAAACACCCATAATTATAAAAAGAAAATATATTGAACATCATTTTCAAGACTATTAAAGTATAATAAAAAAACATATAAAAAAACTATTGGAAAAGCATAATCCAAAAGAAAAGTATATTAAAGACCATTTTTAACTAAGACTATTTCATATGAAAGGAAAATAATTGGAAAAACATAATCTAAAAGAAAAGTATGTTGAACATCATTTTTAACCCTAAGAAAATAGGACGCATTTGGAAAAGCATAAATGAAGCATTTGGAAAACTATTGGAAAACCATTAAAGTATGTGGAAAAGGATTGAAAAATCATAAATGAAGCATTTGGAAAATGATTGGAAAATCATGAAAGCATTTGGAAAAGGATTGGAAAATCATGAAAACATTTTGAAAAGCATAAAGGATTGTTATATATATTTGATAGAAAAGAATAGTATATTAAACACTATTTGTGAAGAAATAGTAGCAAATTTCTATTAAGTTTTTTTCAACTATGAGACTCAGTCTAAGTTCACTTATTTTGCACAAAGGGAGGCATATGTACAACACACCTTGGATTTATTTCAATTATGGGATTCACTCTAAGCCCTCTTATTTTTTTCAAAGGGAGGCATATGTACAACACAACTTGGATTGGACATGACGTTTAGTGGGGTGCAAAGTGATCAATTAAATATGTTGGGAATATATTTTTTGTTACAACAATTGAATGTCATCCTTCTTTCATTAAATTCACCGCCATTGCTACCCCTTTCTATATTTATACATCTATACCATATTCTCCTCACTTAATCCCATGTATCTGTATTTAAAATCTAGCCAAAATCACCAGTGGATCAAGCACGGATGGCATAATGATGCCAAGTATTAGCTAAATCACTGGGGAATAAAAGAATAATTTATTCTGAAGAAAAAAAATGATATTATAAGAAGGTGGTTAACCCTAACCTTGAAGATCAAAACTATCTCTTTATGTTGGATAGCGTAAAGAAGAGAATCAATATTTCTAAAATAAGAACTAATTCTCACAAGTTGCATAGTGAAACTAGGCATTGGACAATCCCCAAAATAAAATGGTAAGAAAAAATCTCTCACCTTTGTGACACCAAGAGGGTTGAAGATGAAAAGTTATTTCTCCTAGAATTCCCTACATACCCAAATTATATACCAATTTCCAAATATTTGTCACAATACTGACCTTCCTTACTTTCTAAGTCATCAAAACTTTAGTGATCTTGGAACACTTCTCTTAATGCTTTTCAAGCATCGAAATAACATTTTAAAGAAATCTCAGTAATTTCTTTCTTTTCTTAAGTTCCAATAGACCAATTTTGGTCTCATTGGATGTTAAACAACATCACCATCACCATCATCAATATATATATATATATATAACATGTTGTGCTGAGACAAAAACAATTACAATAGTTCTTCAAAGAGTTTCTCAAAACATCACATAGTTATGGCTCATTAAATACAAACAAAAAGGTAGTTACTGACCTAGCATTCCAAGTATTCTTACAGGTGGTCTATTGAATAAACTAACATAAAATTTAAATAACATGAAAAAACATTCATATTGTAGATTATTTCACATTGTTTTGGTCTTTAGGATAATTTGTTGGCATCGTCTTTGGTCTTCATGGAAACCTAGTACCTTGTTTCAACCTCTGCCTCCACACCATGGATGGAACTTTGAGTGTCATTGTTGTTTAAATATGATGAAATATTTTCCATGCACTAAGATAAAATCAAATACCAAATCCGACCAAACTCAACCTCAGTCATGTCTAATTGACCCATGAAGCTTAGAAGAAGACTTGAAATATTGGCACTCAGGGAAATGCATGCCTGCTCTAGCTTCACAACCTTGGTAATGAGGACCAAAATGTCACTACTATTAGCTTGCCCAATTTTCTCATGTCTCCGAAGGATTCGTTTGAATTCTTGAGAATATTCTCTAGCCATTGTCTCCTCCTCTACTTGCCATGTCCACAGGAAATTGTGAGCCTTAATCATTGACCCTAGAGTAGTTCCATGACGTACAGAAAGGCCCTGGTTTTGAAAAACGGTATAGCATCGCTTGCACATAAACTCATCTAGTAGACTACAATTGAAAGCATACTTCCCCTTGTTATAAGAAACCATTACACCACTTGAGAGAACAACCATAAAATACCACATTAATCTCACCTTTGCCCCAACAAATCTAGAGAGAATTCACCACTGCCTCACTGTAAATGCAACACCCACCTTTAGTTCCACCCTAGACAAATTCTCAGGGATGTAATCTAATGCAAATACTCATCATGATAAGACCCATATGCATCCCCCTTATCAATTTATGTCAATTTAATACCCCTATGAGCCATTGTTTCAAATAAATGAAAACATGCTTGTTTGTTCCTGTCATCCCTCCACCAGCTAATATGCATGCATTACCATCATGTTAGCCACACAATGTGTCCTTTAGCCACACGTCATCGACCCATCATTAATGAGGTGTTCCACCATTAGCAATATAGAGGATAGGAAGAGAATGAAAATCCCCATTTTGTATAATTTTCCCCAGATGCAGAGAGGATTCCAACTTGGACCAGGCATTCTCTTTATCATTCAATGATATTCTCATCTGATATAAGGATATGTGATCAAATTGAAGGACAATTTGTTTGATTCGAGACACCAAAACTTGTAAATAGTTTCGTCCAGTATTCAACTAGAATTTAATGGCCCAAATGATAATCATCGAATCCCTAAAGAACATAAATGTCCTAATTCCCTGAGATTGGGGATATTAATTCCACAACAAAGAGAATAAGCTTCAGTGTCCCATGCCCAAGACTCTATGCGCAATGTATTAATTTTTTATTTATTATTATTATTTAAATGTTTTATTATTATTTAAGTGTGTTATGTTACATGAACATCTCCTTCATACTAAGATTAGAGCGCACCTCGATACAATAAAGTCAACTGTTGTTAGAGTCATTGGATTTTGTAAGACATCCAAGGTTCGAAACTCACATTATTCAGGAGGAGACACTCAAAAAATCCAACCATGTTAAGTGTTGGTGTGGCCACAACCATGTTAAGGATTGGTGGGTTGGTGTGGGCCAGGCCAGGGGTGATCCCCAATTGATTTCAAACAAAAATAAATTTACTTATGAAAAAGAAAAATATTTCAAAAATTATTCAACATTTAATAAAAATTTTAAAATATTTTTTTCTTATAATTATAAAAATTAATTTCCATCCTATTATTAATACTCAATCTTTAATTTAGTGAAAAAACAAAATATTTCAAAAACCACTATAAAATTATTTTGAATTAAAGATTATTGTCTTGCTTTCTTTTCAATTAAGATGGGAATTATTATATTTTCAATTAAGATGGAAAATTGGAAAAGTGTAAATGAGAGAACTATCTAAATCATTATTATCTTTGGATTTTCATATCATTTATAAAAGTATTTAAAGTATTATTTTTGGGAATTTGAAAAATTTAAATAATTTTCATATAATTTGTTAGATTTTCATATATAAAAATATTTAAATTATTATTTTGAGGAATTTGAAAAACATAAATAATTTTGATTTTCTTATAATTCATAAAAATATTTAATGTATTTGAAAATTTTAAATGATTTTCATATAATTTGTTATATTTTCATATATAAAAGTATTTAAATTATTATTTTGAAAAAATTGAAAATCATAAATAATTTTGATATAATTTCTAATGATAATATAAAATATAATTACATTAATATCTTAGAATTAAAATAAAATTTCTAAAAATATAAATGATTAAGAATTAAAATAAATTTTTAAAAAAATATAAATGATTTTTATGAAAAAATATTATGATAACATGGAAAATATGAATATGAAAGAGAATTTGAATAAACCTAAGAAAATGTATTGAAAACCATTACATAGGAAAATCATTGGAAAGCATAATCTAAAAGAAAAGTATATTTAAGACCATTTTTAATACTATAGAGGAAAATTATCAAGAAAACGTATTGAAGACATTACATAGGAAAATCATTGGAAAGCATAATCTAAAAAGAAAAGTATATTGGAGACCATTTTTAATACTATAGAGGAAATTCATGGAAAGAGCATTTTTTTTTTTAAATTTGAAAAATTTAAATAGTTTTTATATAATTTATAATAAAAATATATATAATTATATTATTTTAACAATATAAAAGAATTAGATTAAAGATTTTGAAAAATATAAATAATTTTTATTAAAAAATTGAAAAATATAAATGTGAAAAATATAAATAATTATAAAAAGAGAATATATCGAACACTACTTTTAAAACTCTTAAACTATGAAAAAAATCATTGGAAAAGCATAATCGAAAACAAAAGTATATTACAAATCATTTTTAACACCGAGAATGTGAAAGGAAAATCATTGGAAAAGCATATTCCAAAAGAAAAGTATGTTGAACACCATTTTTAACAGTATGAAAATATGAAGAATTTGGAAAAGCATAAATGAAGCATTTGGAAAAGCATTGGAAAATCATAAAAGCATTTGAAAAAGCATAAATGATTGCCATATATATTTGATGGAAAAGAACATTATATTAAAATCATTTGTGAATAAATAGTAAATAAAGTTGATTGAGTTATTTTTAACTATGTTATGGGACTCACTCCAAGCTCACCTTTTTTGCACAAAGGGAGGCATATGTACAACGTATCTTTGATTTATTTCAATTATGGGATTTATTCCAATCTCACTTCTTTTACTTAAAAGGAGGCATATATCCAAGATAGCTTGGAGTGGACATGACCTTTAGTTGGGTGCAAATTCATCTATTTAAGATGTTGGGAATAAAAATTTTGTTACAACAATTGAACTTCATCCTTCCTTCACTAAATTAACCATCATTACTATTCCTTTTTATATTTATATCTCCATACCACATCCTCCTCACTTAATCCCCTTCATCTGCATTTAAAATCTAGCCAAAATTACCAATAGCTAAAGTGTGGATGGTGTAATGATGCCAAGTTGTTGTCCCTCGACCAAGTTTTGAGGAAACATTGGTCAAGTTTGACCACTTTTTGGACTTCGACAGGCTGGTCGAAGATGGAGCACCTAGGCAGAGTTGAGATCGCGGGATCTCACTTGTTTTGTGGACCCAATAAGGGGTTCATTAGGGTTTTTGTATTAGGGTTTATGGGATGTCGGCCCATGGATTTACCCATGATTAGGATTTTTTGTAAGTGAATGTAAAAGTATAAATAAGAAAATATTGTAAGGTAGAAGTAGTTATGTGAAGAGGATATAATTGTCTACGTGCAAGAGGCAAGTAGTTCTAAGTTGCTTTGTGCAACAGAACATGTATGTATGGCTCCATGACTGAGAGAGGAGTTGGCTATGTGCCTTGATCTGATTTTGGGAAGCTGGATCTGGTGCTTAGTGCGCAGATCACCTATCTGGTGTGAAGCTTGGCTTTGTGGCTTAGTGCATAGGAGTAGACGAATGTAAGAGATTGAAGCCTAATAAAGAAGAAGCAACAGTTAGTGGACATAGCCCCACACTAGGGTGAACCACGTATATCATGTGTTGATGGTTTGCTTTGTGCTATGATGTTTATGCTGTGAATATTCTTAGTGCATTGATGGTTATGTATGATAGATGGATCTATGAATGCTTAGATATTTATTTATGTTAGATGTGTTAAATCTAACTTATGATGCTAAGTGCAATGTTAATTTTGTCAGTATTGTTGTGTCTATCTAATCTTAGGGTTTGTTATGCGAAGTGAATAAATTTTATAAGATAATGAATGATATCTGCTAAGTACTTTGCAAAGTGTTACAATCACAGATTTGTGTCCCAGCTTGGTTACAGACACTTGAGTCATGTAACCCCCCCTACCTCTACCTCGGGTGAGACTTCACCTGCTTCGCAAGTGTTTCCAAAAGGGTCGGTAGTTAGGGTTTTTTTGGTGCATTGTTGAAGCATTGAACCCTGGGTCTACACTTGTGCCAAAAAATGGTTATGTTGTCGAGACCTGAAACTGTGATTGATGGGAACTGAAGTAAAGAAAAGAGAATCTCTATGCGTAGATATTTTTTTGTACTGCGCAGTATTCTACTTGAATTATGAAGCTCTGTGCTAAGAAAGAAACTGGATCTGAGAAAAGAGGTAAGATATTGAAAGAGGTAAAGCTTTTTACTTTGACAAGAGTAAGATAAGTGGAAATTTTTGTTTCAAAAGCATGAATCTAGGTATGTTTGATAGATTTTTTCCTAGTTTGAAAGCTAGGGTACAGTTAGAAGAAAGAGTTGATCTGAATAAATTTGATAGAAATAGAGAAAGATATGTTATTCCTATGCATAGAAAAAAAAATTGGACTAATAATTTGATGTAGGAACCTAGAAATATTTTTTGCAAATTGCAGGTCTAGCACTGTGATCCTAGTGCGCAGTATAAGAGGAAGAGAGGATTAACCCTATGTTATAACTGCAAAAGACCGAGACATATTGCTAAGGAATGCCTTAGTATAGGCATTATTTTTATTTGTTGTAAAATTATTGGTCATGAGGTTGAGGATTGCCCAAGAATGATTGCTAAAGTTGAACAAATGAACATGAATCAAGAGAATAAGAGCATGTTAGAAGGATCAAAGAATCAAGAGAATAAGAGCATGTTAGAAGGATCAAAGAAAGTTAAGATTACATTAGTACAGTTAAAAGAAGCCATGAATGATCACAAAGATGTCAATTTACCAGAGATCTTGAAAGAAAAACAACACATAAGTACAAGAATAGGAGACTTCAACATAGATTGTGTCTTGGATGAGGAAACACAAGTGAATATTATGACAGAAAGCACTTGGGAAATTTTGGAGAAACCTACTATGGTACTTTCATTGGGAAGGATAGGCTTGTTCAAAGGAAAGATGATAACCCTATGTGGAAGAGTTACTAATGTACCTGTTATCACCCATGGAACATCAACTGAAGAGGAATTTGAAGTTATTAGGTTTGTTGAGAATAACTCCCCTTTTCCACTTCTGTTAGCAAAGACTTGGATCAACAAGGATCAAATCAAAAGGAAAGCAAAGGAAGAAGCCACAGAAAAAAAAGAAAAAAGAAAAAAAGAATTAAGGTATTTCATAGATAGAAAAATAGATCGACTGATAGAAGAATGAGAGGTTGAGTCTAAGCAACATAAGGAAAGAGAATTAGTTGTCGAGGTTGAAAGAACACAAGAAGGTTTGAAGAACCTATCCATGCAAGAGAGAAGAATACCCACCCTGGAGTTAATAAGAAAAGAGGTATTATCTTTGAGCCCTACGAGAGCACATCAACTGCACAAAGCTAGCACACTAGGAGAAGATAAAAATAAGAATGGAAAGAGAAATCCAGAAATATTTAGAGAGACTCAAATCACAAGAAAGAAGGCAAGGAAGCTCAGTAAGAAGAAATCTAGATTAGAAAAGCTACAAGAAGTTACAGAGAAGACTTTGCAGGAGGCAGGCTTGCAGGCTCTGAACCTCACCGGAACAGTAGAACCACATAGAATGGGACTTCGCCATGGTGAAGCTATATGACCGTTGGAGGTGTCCTAGATGTTAAAACAACACTCCGGACGACTAGGAAACACATTTATGGATGGATAGATCACCGTTGGATGTTGACACCACACCATAGCAGATGGATTCACATTGATGGAGGCATTCCTATATGTTGGAGGAATTTGTTACGACGCTCTCTTATTTAACCTGTCGAACGCTGTGTCGGGACCACTTTTTTCTACCCATAATTATCTGAGCTATCAATAAAGTGATTGTGTGTGTCGAGATGTGCTATCAGACATCATTGTCTGTTTGTTTACCCCACCATACTTTCACCTAACCCGACCTATTTGTTAATAGTGAGAATGTCGATTGAGCGCACTGAGCTAGAGAAGTTCGTCGAAGAGGCTCTGAAGAAGTTTATGGCTAATAAAGCGATGTCTGAAGGAATATAGGTGTCATTGACTAGGGGACTGTAGGCTTCCTCCTCGATTGGATGTCGTTTGGTTCGTTTCAACCCCTCTACTGAGAAGTGAAGTAAGCATTGTTGGAAATGTTTAACAGGTAGCATATGCTTGTCATTGATGGCAAGTACAACAATGAAGATGGCATGTATACAAGAAGAATGTACAAAGGACTGTTGGCATGTTTTACAGGATGACAGGCAAACAAAAGACAAAGCTCAGGAGGCATAGCGCTCTTATACGCGCAAGGAGCACAGGAAAGAGACTGAGAGATGTCGGATCTCACTCGGAAATCCCGACAGCTGTTGGATCGAGAGAAGCTGCGCAGATGTTAAGCGCAGGAGTTGGCGTGCAGGAAGACAGAGATCCACAACCACAGGATCTCATTCAAATTTCCCGAAAGAACGAGGGCCGTCAGATCAGACAGAAGCTGCGAGGGAGATATTCCATCGGGAAAATCCAAGGTGAAATCCCGATTGAATCTGGACCGTCAAATCCAGAAAGGATCAGGACCGTTGATCACAGCTTTGTACGGATCGGGGTTCGGGACTTTGAAATGTCCAAATCACTCGTCAATGAAAACCCCGAAATCGCGAAACGTGATATTACGATTCAATCGCAGCCGTTAAATTAAGCAGGGATCTGGACCGTTCATTTGTATGGACGCGTGGCAGCCAGAAGGCTTCATCGGAGATTCGGGGATCGGGATTTCATAATGCAAAGAACACAATGCAATGAAAACCCCGATTTCGCGAAATGCGAAATCCCGACTGAATCTGAACCGTCAGATCAACATGTGATCTGGACCGTTGATCCAACTCACGTCGGTGGACCACGTCACCCAGGGACATGTGGCACAATCAGAGGTTGAAAGGTGTCAGGCAGATTCAACACTTCAGGCACATGAAAGTCACGAATCAGAGTGACACGTGGCAGGATCTAACATGTGTCAAATCATGTGTGATGTCAGCAGAGGCATCAATGATCGGGACCGTCCATCTGAGGGACAGGTGTCGGAGATCAAGGCATCATCGGCATATCGAACATCGGGAAATCGGAGTTCCTGAGGTTGAAGGAAACAAGAGATCGAAAGTCTCGAAATCCCGAAGGCATCGAGACCGTCCATCTGAGGGACAGGTGTCAGAAATCAGAAA
>ML787815.1:80287-98590 GCA_009831015.1 Picea engelmannii | reverse complement strand
AGCAAGAATACCTCATAGCCATGTAGCTTCTTGTGTTGCAAGTGTTGCTCCTTTATATTCAGCTTCTGTTGATGATAAAGAGATTGTAGCTTGCTTCTTGCTACTCCATGAGATTGCTCCCAAATCAAGATAAAATATATATCCAGAAGTTGACTTTCTATCATCAATATCTCCTGCCCAATCAGAGTCTGTATATCCTGCAAGTTGAACATTACCACCATTTTGATATTCAAGTCCAAGATTATAAGTTCCTTTGATGAATCTAAGTATCCTTTTAGCTGCATTCCAATGTTCAAGATGAGGATCAGGCATAAATCTAGAAACCATTCCAACTGCATATGCAATATCTGGTCTCGTGGATGTTAGATAGAGCAAACTTCCAACCAACTTTCTATATAGTGTGCCATCAAATTTTTCTGAAATAGAGTTGTTTCTTAACTTGGTCCCTGCATCAATTGGAGTTGGAGCTGACTTGCAATTCTCCATTTTGAACTTCTTCAATAGATCAAGTGCATATTTTGGTTGTGATAGAAGAATTCTATCTTTTTCTTGCCAAACCTGGATGCCAAGAAAATAATGTAATAATCCTAAGTCTGTGATATCAAAAGCCTTCTTTAGYTRYTTCTTGAAGTCATATACYTKACWTAAACTRCTTCCTGTAATGATTAAGTCATCTACATATAGGACAACCATTATGATATCACCATTGCAATTTTTGACATAAAGATCAGGATCGTAAGGACTTCTTTTGAATCCATCATTCAAGAAGTACTCATTAATTTTGGAGTACCATGCTCTTGGAGCCTTCTTTAACCCATACAATGATTTTTTAAGCTTACAAACACAATTTTCTTGACCAACCTTTATAAAACCTGGTGGTTGTTTCATATAAATTTCTTCAAGTAAATCACCATGTAGAAAAACACTTTTTACATCCATTTGATGAATTTTCCAACCAAATTTTGCAGCTAGAGAAACTACAATGTGAATTGTAGTCATTTTAGCAACAAGAGCAAATGTCTCAGTATAGTCAATACCTTCTTTTTTGTGAGAATCCTTTTGCAACCAATCTAGCCTTATGTTTCTCAATTGCTCCATCAAATGTGAGTTTATATTTCTCGGTCGTGGGTTCGAGTTCTCTCTTACTTCGCTTGCTACTGTTTTCTTCCTCGGAAGGAACTGCATTTTTCGGGCGAGATCTTCTCTCAAGGGGTGGTCCTTGCTGCCACAGGGAACACAGATACAAAAAAAACTCATCAATCAACCCCTTCTCAGGATCAACCCGACCTCCTTTGTATTTCTGTTCGTCAGACTTTTCGCGGCCTCTTTACGAACTCTGTGTCCTCCTTTCTATCTCACGGCCCTCCACTGCTTGCAGTAACTAAAAAATCAGGGCCATGTTGCAGAGTCCGACTCCGATTCTCACTCCTTTGTTCTCATTGCAGCTTTCTACTCGAGGACAGTCTCAACTTCTCCAGCAATGGATAGGGTTTACAAACGACTCTTCTACAATTGTCAACAACCTTTACTAAAATTGACAGTAGCCTCCCGCGCACGGCCCGTGCAGTCTTTCTATTTGTCGGGCCTCTCTTCATGGCTCTCAACACTTACTACTCCCCTTCGGCTCTGTGGCGCAGGGTCTTCTCCTCTTCAACGCAATGGATAGGAGGCTCTTCCACTCATATCTGCATCGTTGGGCGACTCCTCTCAGGATCCCGGGCCCTCCCGTGAGGGAGTGAGCCCAGTCCTGTGCTCTAATACCATGAAGAGAGCAGGAAGAACAGAACACGAAATTAAACAACATAGAGAAGGGAACATATACACAGCTGAATTGCAACTCAGAACAATGCTAAACAGGTTAGATAGATATTAATTTATAGAAAAATTACAAGCTGCAGGATTGTCTCGAAGCCTCTAGAGCTTCCGACGATTTCTAGAAATCTATTGATATTTTTTTGCAGTTCGCCGTCTTTGCCAACTACCACAATTAATTCTCTGCTTCTAGATGTCTTCCTACGGCCATACTAATAAACATTACAGGTTAATCTCTGTTTTAACATAATTTGATTACTAAAGTTAAAGGAGATATGCATATCTTACCTCCTTTGAATTTGAAAGTGTGTCATCTCATGGAATATAAATTCTATTATATCGGATTACAATTTGATTTGTTTGCAGGTTGATCAATCCCACAGAAAGGCTGGTGCACCCTTCAAATTCAACAGTTCCTTGCTTTAGACCCGGATTTTATCTCACTGGTAAAATCTACTTGGTCATCCATGGAACATTGGACAAACAATTCCTCCTGTGTGAAAAATTAAAATTACTAAAACAACAGGTGATCAAGTGACAAATTAAGAAAAAACAACAACTTCACATGGATCTAGTCATCATTGAAACAAAAATGAATGAACTATTTGAGAGACGCCCATCACAAATTTTCAATAAGGAGGAGTTAAACCTTCTACGAGCTCTAAAGACCAGAAAGGAAAAAAATTTAGCCATTGAAGAATCGACGTAGAGGCTTAGAAGCCGAGCTCTCTGGATGTAGAATGAGGACAAGAACACCAGCTTTTTTCATAAGTATGGTACAGAGAGGCGGATCCAAAACTCTGTTCGGGACATAACCACAGAGGATGGACTAATACTATCCAGTGAATCGGAGATAAAGGATTCCACATATCAATTTTTTAAGGCCCAATTCAGTGCGAGGCAGAAGACATGCGAATTCAGTATCATATTTTAAAAGATGTTCCTAGAATGTTTTTCGATGAGGAGAATGATGAACTAGGGAATCCAGTCTCCCTCTAAGAACTTGAGTCCATCATAAATAAAATGCCAAGAGAGAAGAGTCTTGGCCCAAATGGGTGGAATCAAGAGCTTTTCCATTCCTTCTTTGATATCATGGGGAAAGATCTTCTATGGCCTATAGAGGAATCCTGAGTTACTCCACCTTCAATGATTTCCGACCCATCGCTTTATGTAACTTCTCTTATAAAGTGATTTCAAAGATTATTGCAAATCACATTAAAGATAAGTTGCCTTTCACAAGAACAATTTGGGTTTTTGAAGGACAGATTGATTTTTTATGCCGTGGGCTTAGCTCATGAATGTTTCCACACAGATAAAATCGAAAAAGATAAGCTCTATCATTCTTAAATTGGATCTAAAGAAGGCTTATGACAATGTTAGCTGGCAATTTCTGAAATTATTGCTCACCCACATAGGTTTAAAATGGGAAGTTTCTCAATGGATTATGGCTTGTGTCTCTAATGTAAGTATGGTTGTACTTATAAATGGTTGTCCTACCCTTTTTTTTTAAATCCATTATGGGTTAAGAGAGGGGTTCCCCTTTTCCCCTTTGTTATTTTTATTTTTTATTGAATGCCTAAGTAGACAGATTAAAAAGGCTATTACAAACGATTCTTTCAAAGCACTGAAGGTAGATGTCGAGAACTTTATTTCACACTTGTTGTTTGTTGATGACGTACTCATATTGGGAGATGAAACTCTTGAAGAATGGTCACATTTACACGCAATCTTAATGGATTTTTGTAGAGCTTTTAGTATGATCCTCAATTGTCACAAATCATGTTTCCTAGCTCAAAACATAGATTCGGATTTAGCTAATAAATTGAGGACATCTTTTAACATACAGTTCCATGATTTCAAGGCGGGGATGAAGTACCTTGGTTATTTTCTCAAGGCAGATAATCACAAAGTATCCGATTGGAATTGGATAATACAGAAAATTGAGAAGAAAATTAGGTGTTGGTCTTTTCGTTGGCTTTCCCTAGGTGGCAGATTAGTTTTAGCAAAAGCTGACCTGCAGAGAATTCCGATGTGTTGGCTTAGTTTGGTCAAGATTCCAATGTCCACTATGCATAGAATCAAACAATCAATTTAAATTTTATTTGGAGGGGTGCCAAAAAAAAAATGGATTCTACCTAGCGAAATGGCAGTAGATTGCACTATCCAAGGAACTCGGCGGCTGGGGTTTAAGAAACCTTAATTGGTTTGCATTGTCCTTAGCCGCAAAATCTTGTTGGAGGGGTCTTTTTGGAAACCAAATATGGAGCTTTGTGCTGAGGAAAAAATACCCGAAATGTATCGATGTCATTTCCTGAATCAAAAGAAACAACTTTAAATCCACTGTTATTTCAGTCATCTAGAGAAATCTCATGAAAGCGATGCCCATACTATTGAGGTGGTTAGCCTGGACAGTGGGCTGCGGTAAATATATTTCTTTAGGATTGGATTATTTTGTTGAGGAAATGACTTGTGCTTTCTTTCACTAGGCCTTATTTCACATCTTCACACTATGCATATTTTTTCACTTGCTCAAGCGGCCCACCAAATTGATTTGGACACTACAACAGTGTGGAGTGACTCCACACACTTAAATCTTACAAGTGATTTAGCAGTGGAATGGGATTCTTTCACCCTCGCTCTCCGAACCAATGGCATTTCCTTAAATGCTTCCAATGATAAGCTCGTCTGGTCTTGGAACCGAACTTCAGGCAGTGTCTCTGTCAACTCAGCATATCAATCCTTTCTTTTTACGAATCTTAAAGGAGATAGTCGATGGTGGTACAAAGCAATATGGCTGGTAAATGTTCCACGTAAAATCATATGCTTTATATGGTTATGTTTTATGGACCGTATACTTACAGGGGTCAACTTTCAGCGTAGGGGAGGCATCGGGCCTACAACTTGTAGTTTATGTCTCAACGAGTAAGACACAATATATCACCTCTTTTCTCACTGCTATGTTTCAAAATTTATATGGAAAGAGACCCTATCACTCTTGTTGATCCACGATGATTGGGGAGATCATGGATTAGAAGAAAATCTGCTAAATTGGTTTATTAAATACCCAAAGAAGAGATATATTACTTTACTTGTGTGTTGGGGAATCTAGAAATATCGGAATAAGATGTTATTCGATAACTGGACTAGACAGGATACAATCATAGCCAAAAAAAAAAATTCTCTCTATACAGGAATCTCAAGATGAGGAAAAGCCTAACAAGCTAGATTATATTCTAAATCCTATCTATTTTGATGACTCACCTATTGGGTTCTTTGATGGTGCATCCACTAGATATAGATGTTGCATTGGTTTATTTATTAAACTCAATAACAACCACTTTTATAAAACATATTTTGCTAGAGGAGAAGGTTCCAATATGAAAGCTGAACTTCAAGGTTTTTGGGGACTGTTATATCTTGCATCAAAGTTATCTTTGAGTAATTTGATGGTTGCGAGGGACTCCAAATCTACTATCGATTGGATAAAAGACATCTCAAGTTTGAACTGTTTATATATCCGACCATGGCAAGAGAAAATAAAAAAGCTACAAGAAAATTTTGAAAAGCTAAATTTTATTCATGTACACAGAATTTTCAACAATGTAGTCGATCAACTTTCCAAACAAGCTTTGAACAGTCAACTAGGATGGATCTATCTTGAGGAGGTGGTTGATGGAGTTATTGTCCATGCCAACCAAATCTCTATGTTTTAGTTACAAAATATCTTTTTTGGTCCTAAACATAGTTCAAGAATATTTTATGATGAAATCAATGTATTGAGTGGAAAAAAATTCCTCTACCAGCTTGTTTTAGTCTTGAAATGTACTAAAGACAATTTTTGAAATTTTTTTGTGATTCTCATCAGTATTTATGAGAAATACAGAGAAAAAAGTACAATGTAAATCAAATATGTATCCATGATAGTTTCACTTGATTTTTAATAGAATAGCAATGAAACTACCTTTTTTCTGCGTGAAAAAAAAAAAACAAAAGTCAGTCACCTCCAAGGAGGAAACACATGTTCTCAACTATTAGACCCACTAATATAGTATAAATAAATGTCAATAAGTAATGAAATTATCAATAAAGTTAAAATCTTATTATTTTTTTTAAAAAAGTGGTAATTTTATTATTTTTTAAGTTTTAGAGTATGTTTTAAAACAATTTGTAATTAGTTAACAATTTGTTTTATTAAATGTAAGGAAACAAGTAATTTTCTAATATTTATAAGCATTTTGTAAAAGCTAGAGTTTTCTCCCTTATGGACAACCACTGAGTTGTTAGGTTTTGTTTACACACAATGATGTAAATGTCCATTTAATTCTTGAGATTGTATCAATAGAGGCTAACCTGATTAGCTTAATTTTGTAAAAAAAATTAAATAAAATTAATTGTTGGATTAATCTAAAAACTTAAAACAAACCATATCATATTTATATGAATAACTTATTGTACAACTTTATATGATGATAATTATGATGATGATGAACTTCCAGTAAGACCAAATTTGGTCTATTTGACCTTAAGAAGGTAGGAGATTACTTGGAATTCTTTATAATTTTATTTATGTACTTGAAAATCATTAAGAAAAGTGTTCCAAGATCACCACAATTTTGTTGAGTAAAAAGGTTAAGAAGGATGGTAATGCGACAAATATTTTGAAACTAATATATAATCCAGGTATATGTTGGACACTCTAAGAGAAAGTTCGTTTCATCTTCAACCCTGTTAGTGTCACAAAGGTGAAAAACTATGTCATCCCACAATGTTTTTGGAATTGATCAATGCCCACTTTCACTATGAAGCTCGTGAGAATTTGTTCTTGTTTTAGCAATGCTTATTTTCTTCATTACACTAGTGAAGATAAAGAGATACTTTTGATCTTCTAGATTAAGGTTTATCACCTCCTTATAATATTTTAATTTCCTTTTTCCCTCTAACTCTTTATCACAACACAATTTCTCCTTAAATTTTGTTGTAAGAATATTTTTAATATTATCCTTATTTTGCAATATGATCTCTTCCTTTATTCCCCAATGTTTTATCCAAGACTTGGCATCTCTATGCCATCTTTGTTGGACACACCTACCACACTTAGAGGGGGGGTGAATGAGTGTGGTGTTTTTTTTCCAAAACTTCCCTCTTACACAAAACTCATTAGTTAGCATTCAACATTTTACTCATTACTCATTGTTTTCATTTATAACAAGTTAGATGTGAACACATATCAACAACATATATCAACAAGTTATCATCAACAAGTTATCACCACAAGGAACACAAAGAACAAAATATGTATGTACAATTTTCTTTTTATTACGGACTACAATCCTTGGGGTTTTCAGCAACAGCTGAATAGAGTACAACTCTACAAGAGCACCGACTCTATCATGCAAGACTCAACTTACACACTCAAAACCAACTGAGATGAGGCAACAATCCTCAACAAATATCAATCTTCAATAGGTACGTGAACTGTCAATAGTGCAACACACGTATGTATGCACCCTACTAGTAGTACAACCCGCGTATGTACGATGTCGGTCTATACTACAGCTTGTGTGTACTTCTGAGAAACTAGGGTTTATCTTTTTCATCACATGCTTAGATCCTCTGTAACTTGCAAACACATTCTCTTCTATCTACCACTATCTAGTCTGACCCACAGTCAGTCACAACACATCCAAGCTCTCCAATAGCTTGTTCATACATCTCAACCATACACTATGAATGCTATTCAATCATGTATAAACAACAAGTATATTGTAGGCATCATATCAGTATTGAGTCACATGAGTGTTGATCACTCCATCAACCAACACATACCACATCTCAACAGCCATACCAAGAATGCCTCAAGAATTCACCTCACAACAAACAAGAACTTCCATCAAGACAAATAATGCAACCATATGAGAGTTTCTATGGCAGATCTAAGCCCATAGAATGTAGATCTGGAACTTTCTTCATCATCCAAAAGCCCATCATCATCTCAAACACATATCTTCAAGACCTCATCAACTATACGCGCCCTATCCTCATTCAAGTAGCGTATGTACATGCTCTGGATCAAAGCGGCCCGCATATACCTTAGAAACTAGGGTTTCTGAACTTCCGAGACTTTTGTTGTCATGACCTCAGACTTGTTGAGATTTTAATGCCCTCATGAGATCATCCAGACCATATCTCTCTCAGAATATATCTTCAATCATGCTCAAGAGATCTTCAACAAGTGTGTTTTCACAAGAGACCCTAGCCTCTTATTTATACTCTTCATCTTCTAGGTCACTTAACCCATATCTAGGTCACTTCCTTATTTTAGGGTTAACCACTTTCTATAAATAGAAAGTTCTCCATTATTTTATTAAAATAATCCTTCTTGATTTTGTCACTTTACTTTATCATTAAAATAATGATTTCTTTTTTTGAAGCACTTTGACTTCTTTGACCATTTGGGGGTCTTCCAACTTCATAAGGTCATAACTCTCAAACCGTGAGGATTTATGTGACATTCCACATACCACCGGAAATGGCATGACAAGAACTATCTATCTAGGATAGTTTCACCAACAAAGTCATTGATCTTCATCTCATTATTCTACATACAAGCATGGGTTCTCTCAACCACAACTCAACCACAAAGCATCTTCCCTTGAGGACTTTCACCATAAGGGGACCACTTTGGAGTTCATCCTTTTGTACTTACTATTAATCATATGGGGGTCTTCCAACTTCATAAGGTCATAACTCTCAAACCGTGAGGATTTATGTGACATTCCACATACCACTAGAAATGGCATGACAAGAACTATCTATCTAGGATAGTTTCACCAACAAAGTCATTGATCTTCATCTCATTATTCTACATACAAGCATGGGTTCTCTCAACCACAACTCAACCACAAAGTGTCTTCCCTTGAGTAATTTCACCATAAGGGGACCACTTTGGAGTTCATCCTTTTGTACTTAATATTAATCATGACAAGACAATACTGAGTCATCAAACTATGCATAATATATCAAATAATCCATCTTCAACATGTATCAATGACAACTCATTGATCCATCTTCATCGATTGGTTTCCACTTGACATCTATCATTCTCATAAAGGATAATACATACACATTGTTCATCAATCATCAATCAATCAAGTTTATTAATCAATCAATCCATTGACATCAATCAATCATTTGACATCAATTAATCACTCAATCACTTGACATCAATCCTTTGACATCAAAATAATCAAACCATTAGCATCAATGACAACATGATCCAACAATCTACGCTTGAGACAAAGGTGGTTTTGGTTGGAGTTTGAAGTAATTCTAGGAAGCCTCTTGTCTTCGATGTTATTTAACTTGTTTTTATACATTAGGTACTCTATCATACCCATGCTCTCAATGAGAGAAGGCCCCACTTCTATGAGGAGGATAGGATAGGGTGTATTTCCTTTAATTTTGAGATTATATGTTATACATGATTTTTTATCTTCTCTATATTTCTCCACGACTCTCTAGAGATATTGCATCCCCAAAACTCGTATCCAAGATAACCAGAGTAACAAGAATCTCAAAGAGGGCATTTTTTTATCCCATATCCAAAGATCCACTGATTTATAATTTTTTCCTTATTCATGAGAGTGAACTTGTATGCACTACCAGAATGGAAATAGTTCACATCCAATTGTAAAATTTGGACCGGAACCACCCCGGTACATCTTCTTTCCAATGCAACTAGTGACACTCATTTTAGTTATGGGTAGATGTAATGTTTTACTAAGTATACATATTTAAGACTAGTTTCATGACTATTAAAAAACCCTAACTTCACAACATGTATATTTGAAAGTAAGTGAACCAAAATATGAAATTCTAATAGAATGGAATTTTTTATGTCTCATGTGCACCCTATAAACTTCTTAGGATATTTAGACACTTAGGAGTTAGTTATGTTCTACTTGGTCTATTGTTTCGTTAGGTAAAAGTGTGTTTTCTAGTGTGTTTCTTTAGTATGCATTAGTATGCATTTGTAGTTAGGAAATTCGATGGTCACGATATGTTCTCGACATAGAGTGATCCAACGGTTCATAATCTTCTCGATCTTAATGACCATTGATCTGTGGCTTAACACCCGATTGGTCCATTATCTCTATTTAAAGAGCATGGAGGGTCATTTTTCGATGATCGATTGTGAGAAACTCTCTTGTAAAATCTCTCTGTAATCTTTTTCTTTGCATTAATAAACTGCTCCAAGTGGCTGCGTTGGTTGGGGTTGTGGATGTTTCCCCGTAGAGATTTTACCACGTGAAAACATCGGTGTATTGATATTTGATATGGTTATGTGAGTGGTTATTGAAGGTGTTCATCCTCTATTGGAATACATGTGTTGTCGAACATGGTATCAGAGCCTATTTGAAGACCTGCTCTTGTTGTAGATGGAGATCGTGAAGCCGAGTTGCCTCATATCCATTTTTTGTTATTTTTGTACATTTATAGGCTGAGAGGACTATTCCATTGCGTCTGGAGCATTCATTTCATTCAGTAACACTTTTTGTTTCACTAGAAAAGGTTTATGTTTTCCCAATATACGACCATTACAGTCAGATGTTGAGGTATAAAGTTTGAATATGCATTTTTTAATTTTTTTGCAGAGAAGTATTTTGGTTTTGTATTTTTTATTTCTGGGTTGCTACTCTTCTAGATATGCATATTCTCTTTTCCCCACACCCTATGCGATATCAGAAAATCAGAAACAGATAAGAAAAGGTGCATCTTTCGGGTAAGCTAATCGAGATCTAACCCTTGTTGTCATCGAGAAGCGAAATTTTTTTCTTGTGTGAAAAGAGTATTTTTTGAGCATGCTCTCCAACAACAACAATCCTCCTTCTGAACATTACAATATGTTTTGCTAGACCATTTGGTTAAAATTTGTCTTTTTAAGTAAGAAGTCTTGAGTTTGAGTCTCTCTTTTGTTACTTTTTTTGAAAACGTTCACGCTAAAATTGTAAAGTGTATTTCACTTCAAGTATAAAAGTGAATTACTATAACTAGCTTTAATATTTTATTTTAGAGTTATTTGTTTTGCATGCAACTTTTCTTTGTAAAAGTGAGCCCCACTTCTCTTTATAAAAGTGGGTCACTTCATAAAGCAACTTACACTACCATGTGGTCCTTTGGTTACCATTTACGCCTTTTTTAAAAAGGGCATAACTCTCACATCCGAAGTTCATTTTTAGTGCCTCTTTTTTTAAAACCACATAACTTTTCGAGCTCTTTCCATTAAGATCATCAGCTTCATTTTTTAAATCAATATTATCTAGATATTTAATATGGATTCTACAGGTAATCTATTACTTACCAGCACCAACTACTTCCAATGGAAATCTCATATGGAGGATTTATTAAGTAAAGGTTTGTACCAGATTACCTTGGGAAAGTAAACATCACCCACTGATGTTGATAAGAAATCCAAATGGTATAATAGGAATGATGAAGCACGTGGATTAATCAGAATATCCATCTCTCCTGATTTAAGGTTCCACCCTCAATCAATTGATAAACCCAAAGAAGCTTGGGAAAAGATTGAATCTGTGTTTGGTAAACACAATACTATTCGAGCACAACAGTTAGAAAATCAAGTACTAACTTTGAGTCCAAGTGATTTTTCTTGCATTGAAGACTATCTATCTAAGTTTAAAACACTCAGAACTTTATGTGAAGAATGTAAGATAAATATAGATGAAGATCGTTGCATCTATCTTATTCTTTATAAGATAGGTAGTACATATTCTAGGTTTGTATCTACCTTTTATGCCATACAAGAGGCTGTAGGGGCAGCTTATCAAAAACCCAATATTGAGAACTTTTGTGATTCTTTGATTAGAGAGCAAGATAAGCTAGTACAACTTGGAGTGATCAACACTACAGGAACCTCCAACAAAGCCTTAGTTGTCCATCAAAAATATAAACCCAAAAATCCCAAGAAGCAACATCCTCGCAACAACAACAAGCAATATAAAAGTCCCAAACCCACTCAGACATCTTTTTCTCCTAATGGAGTCAAAGGAGAAAAATATAAAAATAAGAATACTAACAGACATTGCAACTTTTGTGATAAAGATGGTCATGATGAGTCCAAATGTTTGAAGAAGATGGAAGCTTTAGAAGCAGCGATGAAGAAACACAACATCAGTATTGATTCTACTTCTTCTTCTTCTTCTCATGGACATACACTTTCTGCTTCTGGTTTCTCCTTTAATACAAATTCTACTTCTACTTCTACTTCTACTTCTACTTCTACTTCTGATGAGTGGCTTATTGATTCTGGAGAATCCTATCATATGGCTAAGGATAGATCCATATTTTCTACTCTAAATGAATGTAACACCAAGCAAATATTTGTTGGTGATGATAGATCTCTTAGTGTTGAAGGATATGGAACAGTAAAAGTAGAAAATGGTCATTTCAATGATGTATTATGTGTTCCAAGTCTTTCTTGTAACCTTCTATCAGTATATCAAATCACTCATTTAGGTGAAGGTAAAACAATAGAGTTTTCACCTCACCAAGCTATAATCAAGGATCTAAAATATCTTATTCATGTTCTTGCAACTGGAATTGCTGATGATATTACCGGGTTGTACAAGTTTGACAACTTTGGGTCATCATCTTTTTCATCAGTTTTTGTTGCTCATAGCGATGACTTGAGCAAACTTTGGCATGAGTGGTTTGGTCATCTAAACTATTGCTCATTGCAACAACTATGTAATCAACGGATGGTGACTAGTCTTCCTCTTGTTTAATGTAGAGATGGTGTTTGTGCTGGTTGTGTTCTCAACAAACATCATCAGGACAATTTTTCCAAAGGTGCCTCTTGGCACGCCTCGAGTCCTTTGCAGCTTCTTCACAGTGATTTGTGTGGTCCACCTTCTTCTCCTTCTTTTTCTGGGTGTAATTATTTCTTAACTTTCATTGATGACTTTTCCATACGTACTTGGGTTTACTTTTTAAAACTTAAGAGAGAAGTTTTTGACAAGTTTTTGACCTACAAGGCCCTTGTAGAAAAGCAATCTAGAAATCAAATTCAAAGGTTAAGAACAGATAATGGAGGTAAATATGTGAACAATAACTTTACAAGTTACTGCACTACAAAGGGAATCCAAATGCAACACATTGTTCCATATAAACCACAACAAAATGGTGTTGCTAAGAGAAAGAACCACACATTAAAAGAAATGGCTAATTGTATGATCCAATCTAAGGGATTAAGTCTAGAGTATTGGGTGGAAGACATCAACTATGCAAATTACATAGTAAATCACACTCCCACAAAGGATCTTAAAAATATAACACTAGAAGAAGCTTGGACTAAAATTAAACCAGATGTAAGTCACTTACGTGTATTTGGCAGTATAGCATGGGCTCATATTCCTGATGAGAAAAGGAAAGCATTGCAGCCTAAAAGTGAGAAGTGTATATTTGTTAGTTATTCTAAAGATGTCAAAGGTTACAAACTTCTTCAATCACATTGTAATGAAATTATTATTAGAAGAGATGTTAAATTTGATGAAAATCTCTTGGCTCGTGAGCCTAATTCAGCAGTTGTTTCTTTCTTCAGCCTGTGAGCCATATTCCATGTTTGTGCCTTCTTATGATCTGGTTTCTTCTTCAGATGATGACAGTGAGGATGAAAATCCACCTATGCCTACTCACCCTCCTCTAGATGAGTCCTTTGAACTTGAACCAACACCATCTCCACTACTTCCGAGATGGGTCTGTTCAACACGAGAAGCAGCTGGTGATCTTGTCGGTGATCCTTCATATCAGCATCAGACACGTTCACAGTTCTAGTGAGCCTCTTCTCTTTTGGCTCAAGTTTCAGAAACTCATGATCCATAGACATTTGAAGAGGCTTCAAGTCATCCATATTGGGATACAACAATGAATGAAGAGTATCGTTCTTTAATGGAAAATGATACTTGAGATATTGTACCTTTTCCAAAAGGAAGAAAACTTGTTAGATGCAAATGGGTCTACAGAACTAAGTATGCATCATATGGAAGTGTTTAAAGACACAAGGCTCGGTTAGTTGCCAAAGGATTTTCCCAAGTTGAAGGAATTGACTATAATGAAACCTTTTCCCTGTAGCAAAAATGAATTCCATCTTCCTTGTTCTTGCCCTTTCCGCCTCACATAAATGGGAGGTCCATCAGATGGATGTTAAATCCACCTTCTTGCACGGAGATTTGAAAGAAGAAATCTACATGGAACAACCTCCTGGCTATGTCTAGAATGACTATAGCCTTGTTTTTTGCCTCAAGAAATCTATTTATGGTCTCAAGCAATCTCCCCGAGCTTGGTATGCAAAAATGGAAAGCTTTCTTATTGCCACTGGATTCTCTAGATGCCATTCTGATCCTAATGTCTATACCAAGAAAGTAGGAAACCATCTCATAATACTTGTCCTTTATCTTGATGACCGTATTCTTACTGGTAGTGAATCAAAACTTTTAAACCATGTGAAAACCAACCTTAAGATGAAATTTGAAATGACAGACTTAGGCTTTTTGTACTATTTCCTTGGCCTCCAAGTTTTGCAAGCCAATGAAGGAATTTTTCTTTCCCAGTCTAAGTATTCTTGTGACCTTCTTCATCACTTTCACATGGACGATTGTAAACCAACCCATTCTCCCTTCCAGTCTGGAGTCAATCTTACTGCCACATGTACTTCTCTTAAAGTTGATGCCACCCTGTACCGTCAGTTAGTTGGTAGCCTCTTATACTTGACTCATACCTGTCCTGATCTTTCCATGTTGTTGGTCTTGTTGCCTGGTATATGAAAATGCCCCATGAAATCCATTGGAAAGAAGCTAAAAGGATACTTATTTATGTTCGTGGTACATTTCAATTTGGGATACATTACAGTTCAGGGGGGACTCCTTTATTGGTTGGTTACACTGATTCAGATTGGGCTGGCGACCCTGATGATTAGAAGTCTATTGCAAGTTATGTTTTCAACCTTGGTTCAAGACCTGTCACTTGGGCCTGTAAGAAACAACAGGCTATTACACTTTCTTTAGCAAAAGTAGGGTACTGAGCAATGGTAAATGCAAGTCAGGAAGCCCTATGGCTTCAATAGATCCTTTCAGAGTTTGAATTCCAGCACCAACATCCGACCAGCCTTTGGTGTGACAATCAGAGTGCCATCAATCTCGCCAAAGACCTAATTCAACATCAACATAGAAAACACATCGAGCTACACATGCACTTCATCAGAAAAATCATTCATGATCAATTTATTGAAGTGCTCTTTTTCCCTACAGAAGATCAAGTTGTAGACATTTTCACAAAGTCTCTTACAAAAGCGATGTTTTTCAAACTTTGATCTATGTTAGGAGTTCAGGAAGTTGTCATTAAGGGGGGATAGGCTCTAATGCCTTGTAACACCCTGTTTCCCCCAGATTGTAAATATAAATGAACTAGCCAAGGACTATGGCAAAACTCATAAGTGTGAATATGTGATGTAAATGGACCTGCAGGAAGAGGTCAATGAATGTAAATAATAGTTTGAATTTATTGCAGAACTGCTGAGAGGGGATGTGCGGAAAAGAGACCACGATGGTGGTGGAGGGCACCTTGAAAAAGGGGCGTTAACTTCTGCCAAGAATAAAAAGACCGTATTTGGACTCCACTGGCCCTGAGAACCAAAAGCGGCTCGCTAGCCCTGAAATAAATGCCTTGTAGGATGGTAGGTTGATGGCTTGATGAGGGATGGGGAGGTGAACTGCCTATCCACAGAGCCATCATGACTGACAGTGCAAGGGTAATCGCGCCACACGCAACCTCGTGAGAGGAGAAGGCGTATGGCGGAAGCAATGGAAAAAAAAAGGGGGCGAAAAGTGAGGGGAACTCAGGCGGTTCTACGCAGAGTGAGTGATCGCAGGCAGGAGGGGATTGCAACCTTCACTCCTGGGCACTGGCAGACCGAGAGACGCAGGTCTCAGGACATCGTGGTCTCAGCTCGGGGGTGGCTAGTGGTAAATCTAGTAGGAGTCGCTACGCCTACGGTTGGGTGGAAACGAGCGCCCCTCTCAGCAGTAGCTTCCATTGCTAAATCTATTTCTGATAAGTGTTTTATTTATATTGCATTCTGAAATTTACATGCTATCACCTATATTCATGGACTGTGGAATCGTACATGTTTCCTGTGAATGAATTGTCTGTACAACAATTGTTAATATGGAGTAGATGTTAGCTCGTAGAACTTGTGAAATTGTGAAGAATTACAGCATACGGGTGTCCGCGTAGTGTTTGATGTGATTAAGTTGATATATGCTTATTACAAAGGATATCATGCACGAATTACGTCAATAAAATGAAGCTAACCATGCCCAGCTGCCCTCGGGAAGTTGTCTTTCTTTACCTGCTCCCGGGAATGACTCGGTAAGGATCTCTTCACAGAGATTCCCTCCTCGGAAAGGTGCACCCAGAACCCAGAATAGGGATTTGAATGCACAGGCCTTATTAACCCTGTACGAGGAAGAACGGTCCTATTGAGGTTCCAAGATAGTAGTGTTGTGCGACAAATAAGTCGATGGATGAGATCTCGTCGAAGGGTCCATATTCATCCACGACCATTAGATTTACGAAAGTAACGTAGGTGTTACCTACCTTGCCCCTTTGTCCTATATCATCGTGGGCAACGGGAAGTTAGGACCGTAAACTCCAAGACCCAAAAGTACGAACCTGGACCGTTAGATCTCGGTCCAACTACCCGTCAGTCGTTGGATCTGGAGAAGCTGCGCAGGGGTTAAGCGCAAGGGTAGGCACGCGAGGAAATGATCTGAACCGTCGGGTCTTAGGTCATAGTCCCGACCACCGTCAGATCTCGAGAAGTTGAATCAGAGTTAAACCCTAGTGTGCAAAGAAAGAGTCTCCGCCATTAATTTCCACAGGGACACGTGGACGGGGATCACGAGGAGTCGTGAATCAGGAAAATCAGAGTTTTCGAGTACTAGGAAACCTTGTCGAGTGAACTCGCGATACGTGATTTCCCGATACGATCTGAGCTGTCCATCCTCGGAGGACAGGTGTCAGCGATCCAGAGCGAGTCAGGAAATCGGAGTTCCCGAGAGCAAGACAACCATGATATCAAAAGTCTCGAAATCCCGAGAATGGATCCTAACCGTTGATCTCGGCAGGATATGTGTCAGCGTTTGGGAGGCGTTGGGATTCTTACCATCGGAGATTTAGGGAGTATAGAACCGTTACATAGTGAAATCGCGATACGCAATTTCCCGATGAGATCTAAGCCGTTCATGATGAGGACGCGTGTCAGAAGATCCCGAGGAATCGGGGTTCGGCAACTCGGGATTCTTGATAACAAGAAACTCATGACTGGAGGAACCCCGAAACCCCGAAACGCGACGGTCCCTTAGTCATAGAACTCCAGTGGAGGACATGTGTCACTCCACGCCATCATAAGGAGTGTGGGTCATAGGCGCCAGAACGTGGGACAGATGTCGGAAGATCAAGCTTGGCTGTGAATCCATGCGAAGTGGCATCGGGGATCGGGGAATCGAAACTTGCGAAGGCTTGTGCATCGCGACAACATAAACCCTGAAACCCCGATGGGTGGCTATAGAGCGGTGGACATATGGTAGCAGGTCACATGAGAACGGAGCTAGCTTAGAGGGCTAATGCGTTAAGGACATATCGGGGATCGAAGAATCACGAGTCCGAGGACTCGTGAATTGCGACATCATGAAAACCTAAAACTCCGATAGGAGTTGCTCCGAAAGGAGGTAAGACCACGGCCGTAAAGGCAGTGAACCACAGGCTTGGCCTGGGGAGATGATGCGTGAGGAGCGCATTGGAATTTGGAGCATCGCGAGTCATAGGGGTGAATGAGTTTTGACATTAGAAACCCTGAATCTCGATATTGAACTAAGGATTGGCATTTCGCTAAGATAGAGGTCTGGAGATTTCTCATTTGTGGGAGATTAACCCCAAAATTTTTAAATTACGATAGTGGGTGTGTTACAAAGTGGTATCAGAGCATGGTTACAACACTCGACTTGATTGGGCTCATGCACCAGTCGCACCAGTCGCGCATAAACCTCATATGAAACACTCCTATGAGGAGTAACCCCTTGACTTAACTATCTTATCCAGGATCAAAAACTTGGAATATGAACACCCGACTGTGCGTGCATGTGAAAGAATTATGAAATTATGCACAAAATGATAAAATATATTTAACTCTTGACTAATATCCAGCGTTTGTCTTTTCACTCAAGCGGACGATCAACCGTGGGAATCTACAAACGTAGAGTATGGTGACTCTCCAAGAGGTGGGAGAAGGCTCCCACAACAGAGACGAGGAGTCTGATGAAAGAAGAGTAATAGGAACCCCTACAGACTTAGCTGAGACGGTGAAGAGTCTCATGGTCAAATTGCAAAGCTGCAAGGCTGATAATGAAAGGATGA
>ML787815.1:60472-73291 GCA_009831015.1 Picea engelmannii | reverse complement strand
CCACGGCCGTAAAGGCAGTGAACCACAGGCTTGGCCTGGGGAGCTGATGCGTGAGGAGCGCATCGGAATTCGGAGCATCGCGAGTCATAGGGGTGAAGGAGTTTTGACATTAGAAACCCCGAATCCCGATATTGAACCAAGGATTGGCATTTCGCTAAGATAAAGGTCTGGAGATTTCTCATTTGTGGGAGATTAACCCCAAAATTTTTAAATTACGATAGTGGGTGTGTTACATGCCTCCTTCCTTCTCCTATTGTGTCAGTATTGTAAATCCTTCAATCCTATCCCAAGTTGTTCTTAAGGGGGGATGTTAGGATATTTAGACACTTAGGCATTAGCTAAGATCTACTTCGTCTATTGTGTCGTTAGGTAAAAGTGTTTTTTCTAGTGTGTTTCCTTAGTATGCATTAGTATGCATTTGTAGTTAGGAAATCCGATGGTCAGGATATGTTCTCGGCATAGAGTGATCCGACAGTTCATACTCTCCTCAATCTTAACAACCATTGATCTGTGTCTTAACACCCGATTGGTCCATGATCTCTATTTAAAGAGCATGGAGGGTCATTTGCCAATGATCGATTGTGAGAAACTCTCTTGTAAAATCTCTCTATAATATTTTTCTTTGCATTACTAAACTGCTCCAAGTGGTTGCGTTAGCTGGGGCCGTGGATGTTTCCCCGTAGGGGTTTTACCACATGAAAACACCGGTGTGTTGATCTTTTATCTGGTTGTGTGAGTGGTTACTGAAGGTGTTCGTCCTCTGTTGGAATACCTGTGTTGTCAAACAAAAATTTTCTCACTAAATTTAACTCAAAAACCAGTATCTAGCAAACCTGGTAATTTAACTTGTCAGAAGGAGCCAAACCCAAAGGTCATTTTCTCTATTACCAAATGTTATGGAACAAACATAGAAAATAGCATAAAAATATAATAAATGAGTAATTCCATGCCTTAAGAAATATAGAGAATGAATGAATAAGAAACGTCTTTGAGGAGGTAACCTATGTTTACAATATATTCCTTTTATAATATATCTCAATTGAAAAAGATGAGATGATTCCTAAAAGTATCCTTGGTGTGTTTGTGTGTGTAGAGACACCCAAACACACCCACACACATATAACATGTTGTGCTGAGACAACAACAATTATAGTATTTCTTCAAAGAGTTTCTCAAAACAATACATAGTTCTAGTTCGTTAAATACAAACAAAAAGGTAGTTACTAGCCTAGCATTCCAAGTATTCTTGTAGGTGGTATGTTGAATAAACTATCATAAAATGAAAATAACATGAAAACATTCATATTGTAGTTTATTTCACAATTTTTTTGGGCTTTTGGCTCTTGTCCAATGTGTTGGTTGGCCTCGTCTTTGATATTCATGGGAACCTGGTACCTTGTTTCAACCTCTTCCTTCCTACCTCTTGGAGAAGGCTATTTTGGGAGCAAGTTCTGAGGTAAGAGAATAGAAAACGAAGCAAGTAGATAAGAAATGGACCAAGGAAGCAACGCACACTAGGAAATGAGGAGAAAGCAGTGCACAAGAAGGAAAAGGAAGAAACACGCCGAGAAGAAAGGGAAACTAGTGCAACGAGATTGTGGATTAGCACGGGGAGGAAGTTAGAATGTGGACAAGTTGATTCCACCTAGAGTTAGGGTTTTGGTAGTCAATGTAAAGGGTTTTTACCCACCCTTTTGTATAAATATGATGTATGAGGAAGATATGAGGTGTCAATCTTAGAACTCATGTGTGAAAATTCTATCTTGGAGAACCTTTTTGAGACTTGATTCTTTGATATGTTTTGGGTCGAAGTATCAGTTTTGGCTATATAGCTGAAGAGCTAATGGAGATTTATGGAGTGTAACTGAGGGTTAGGTCACAAGATATGGAGCTTGGTGCGATGTTGGTCAGCCTCACCAGTACTAAAACCTATGATGTAATGCACACAATGTAGGACTTTTTGATGAAGAATAATAAATAAGAAGAAGATCTTTGTGGACATAGCTCAAGGGGGGGTGAACCACGATAAAACATGGTGTTTCTATGTGTGTGTTCTCTGATGTGTTATATGCTTGAAGATGAATGAATAAATAAATGAATGAATCTATTGAATTTTATTTACATCAAGTAATAGAATAGTGTGATGTTTTCTGCAGAATGAATGTTATTGAATGGATAGAAAGGTATATCTAATGAATGATGGTATGGTAGAAGGAATTTTGAAATAGAATAAGAATTCTAATGTGACTAGCATCCCCACTCATTCCATCCCTTCCATGATTGCAACCACTTGGGTCATGCAATCACCCACAAGCCATCTTGGGTGAGACTGCGTTGTGCACTCTGTGCACAATTTTTCCTTCTAGTTTACTAAGGGGGGCGATTGTTTCTAGTATTTTGTTACATAACTAAGTCAAAACCTAGGTCAGTCCATACATCTAAAAAATGGTTCCATTGTCGAGACCTATTGGACTAGGCTATTTTGGGAGCAAGGTATGAGGTAAGAGAACAACAAACAAAATGGGTAGATAATGAATGGACCAAGGAAGCAGTGCACAGTAGGAAATGAGGAGAAATAAGTGCACAAGAAGGCAAGGGAAGTAGCGTGCCAGGAAGAAAGGAAAATCAACGAGACAAAATTGTGGATTAGCATGCGAAGGTAGTTAGAATGTGGAAAAGTTGATTCCACCTAGAGTTAGGTTTTTGGTAGTCAATGTAAAGGGTTTTTACCCACCTTTTTATATAAGTATGATGTATGAGGTAGATAGGAGGTGTCAATCTTAGAACTCATGTGTGAAAATATTATCTTGGAGAACCTTTTTGAGTCTTGACTCTTTCATATGTTTTGGGTCGAAGTATCGGTTTTGGTTGTATAGATGAGGAGATAATGGATATTTATGGAGTGTAATTGAGGGTCAGGTCACAATTTGTGGAACTTGGTGCAACACTGGTAAACCCCAACCGTACTAAAACCTATGATGTAATGTGCACAACGCAGGAATTGTTTATGAAGAATAAAAAATAAGTAGAAGATATTTGTGGATGTATCCTAAGGGGGGTGAACCACAGTAAAACATAGTGTTTCTATGTGTGTGTTCTCTGATGTGTTATATGCTTGATGATGAATGAATAAATAAATGAATGACTATTGAATCTTATTTACAACGTACAATAGAATAGTGTGATTTTTTTCTGAAGAATGAATGTTACTGAATGGATAGAATAATATATCTGATGAATGATGGTATGGTAGAATGAATGTTGAAATAGAAAAAGAAGACTGATATGCCTAACATCCCCATTAGTTCCATCTCTTCCATGATTGTAGATACTTGGGTCATGCAATCACCCATAAGCCATCTCGGCTGAGACTGCATTGTGCACTCTGTGCGTAGTGTTTTCTTCTAGTTTACCAGGAGGGCGATGGTTTCTAGGGTTTTTTTGGAGAACTAAGGTAGAACCTAGTTCAGCCCATACATCCAACAAATGGTTCCTTTGTCAAGACCTATTGGAGCAGGCTATTTTGGGAGTAAGGTCTAAGGTAAGAGTTCAACAAATGAAGCAGGTAGATAAGGAATGGACCAAGGAAGCAATGCCCACCAAGAAATGAGGAGAAATAAGTGTGCAAGAAGGAAAAGGAAGTAGCGTGCCAGGAAGAAAGGAAAATCTACACGACATAATTGTGGATTAGTGCGTGAAGGAAGTTAGAATGTGGAAAAGTTGATTCCACCTAGAGTTAGGGTTTTGGTAGTCAATGTAAAGAGTTTTTACCCACCTTTTTTTATAAATATGATGTATGAGGTAGATAGAAGGTGTCAATCTTAGAACTCATGTGTGAAAATTTTATCTTGGAGAACCTTTTTAGGTCTTGAGTCTTTCATATATTTTGGGTCGAAGTATCAGTTTTGGTTGTATAGATGAGGAGCTAATGGATATTTATGGATTGTAACTAAGGGTCAGTTCACAAGTTGTGGATCTTGTTGCGACGTTGGTCATCCCCACCAATACTAAAACCTATGATGTAATGCACATAGCACAAGAATTTTTGATGACGAATAATAAATAAGCAAAAGATATTTGTGGACGTAGCCCAAGGGGGGGTGATCCACAGTAAAACATGGTGTTTCTATGTGTGTGTTCTCTGATGTTTTATATGCTTGATGATGAATGAATAAATAAATGAATGAATGTGTTGAATTTTATTTAAAACGCACAATATAATAGTGTCATGTTTTATGAAAAATGAATGTTACTGAATGGATAGAATAGTAGATGTGATGAATGATGGTATGGTAGGATGAATGTTGAAATAGAAAAAGAAGTGTAATATTCCTAACATCCCCACTTGTTCCATCCCTTCCATGATTGCAAACACTTGGGTCATGCAATCACCCATAATCCATCTCGTGTGAGACTGTGTTGTGCACTCTGTGTGTAGTGTTTCCTTTTGGTTTCTAGGGTTTTTTTGGAGAACTAAGGTAGAACCCAGTTCATCCCATACATACAACACCACCATGGATGGAACTTTGAGTGTTTTTGTTGGTTAAATATGTTGAAACATTTTCCATGCACTAAGAAAAAATAAAATTCCAAATCAAGCCACACTTAGCCTTAGTCATGTCTAACCAACCCTTGAAGCATAGAAGGAGACTTGAAATATTGGCACTATGGGAAATGTTGGCTTGCTCTAGCTCTACAATCTTTCCAGTGAGGACCAAAATGGAACTACTATTATCTTGCACAATTTTCTCATGTCTCTGAGGGATTCCTTTGAAATATCGAGCATCGTCTATGACCATTGTCTCCTCCTT
Source organism: Picea engelmannii (assembly GCA_009831015.1). Classification (NCBI taxonomy): domain Eukaryota; kingdom Viridiplantae; phylum Streptophyta; class Pinopsida; order Pinales; family Pinaceae; genus Picea; species Picea engelmannii. Next base: position 68,480 of record ML787815.1, on the reverse strand, counting down.
TGCTTTCCCTATCCATGGGAAATTTCTAGCCTTAATCATTGACCCCAGAGTAGTTCCATCGCCTAAAGAAGGGCCCTGGGCTTCAAAAAAGGCATAGTTTCTCCTACACATAACCTCAACTAGTAGACTGCAATCAAAATTATACTTCCCCTTGTTCCAAGAAATCATTAAACTACTTAAGAGAAAAACCAGAAATTCCCACACTAATCCCACCTCCGACATAAAAAATCTAGAGAGAATTCACCATTGTTTGACCATAAATGTGACACCCACCTTCAGTTACACCATCGACCAAGCCTTGAGGATACATATCTAGTACAAATATGCATCATGATAAGACCATATGAATCCCCCTGATCTATGTCTACCAATTTAAAACCTCCGCAAGTCATACTTTCAAATAAATGCAAGCATGATTTCTTGTGTCTGTCGTTCCTCCACTAGCTAATATGCATGTGTGAGCCTCAGGTTAGTCACACAATATGTCCTTTGAATCCACATGTCATCAACCCATCATTAATGAGGTGTTCCACCACTAGAAATATAGCATATAGGGAGAGAATGAAAATCCCAATTTTGCACAATTTTCCCTGGATGCAAAGAGGATGCCAACTTGGCCTAGGAATCCACTTCGTCATTCAAAAATATTCTCATATTATATAAGGATATGTGATCAAATTGAAGAACAATTGTTTGATTCCAGCCACTAGAACTTGTAGTTGGTGGCCTCCGATATTCGACTCAAATTTAATGTCCCGAATGTTAATAATTGAATCCCTTAAGACCATAAATGTCCTAATTCCCCGATATTTGGCGATATTAAGTCCACACCAAAGAAACTTCAGTGAGATTGTTAGTCCTCTGCCCAAGACTTTAGGCGTAATGTATTAGCTTGTTCACCCATCATGAAGACTACCACTCACTCTTTCTACCCCTGAAAATCTTCTTAGTATATATATGAAGCAAATTATACAATCACAATTAAAGAGCCTAGCCAACCAATAAGGATAACAATAATATAACAATAACAATGTAATGTGTCATGACTTAGAACTTAACATACAATTTGTTGAAAATCATAATGTTGAAAGAACATTATATGAAGGGAATGAAAGAATGTAAAATGCTTATGATTTATGTGTCAATAACATGTGATAAGATTATGTATAATAGATGATAAAACTTTTCTTAATAAAATGAATTTAAAACATTTAAATATATAAAATTTGAATTATAATTTTAATATTTTTATAAACTTAATTTTAAAACACATCAAATTATATTTTAGATAAAACTTAATTTTAATTATATTTTAGATAAATGAGTTCATATTTTATAATTAATTTTAATTTTGGCATGTCAACAATTAAAAGAAATAGGACTAGTTTATTTACATATTTTTTATTATAAAAATTATTTTTTATAAAAATTCATCTTAAATTAATGAGAAGGAAAAGTATTAAAAAAAATAATTCAATATTTAATATAAAAAAAATTAAATTAATGAAAAAGAAAAGTATTTAAAAAAAAATTCAATATTTAATATAAAAAAAATTAATTAATTTTGATTTTTTTCCTATTAATTTCTCTCTGTGTTATAAGAATTAATCTTTACTTAATAAAAAAACACATTTAAAAAATTATTAAATTAATTTTTACTTAAGGAAAAAGAAAAACATTTAAAAAATTATTCAATATTTATTAAATTAAAAAAAAAAATAATCTTATAATTAGAAAAATAATTTAAAGTCTATACAATCTGAGTTTTCTACTGGTTAAAAACATGTGTTTCCTCTTAAAAAATCATAGGTTCAAATCCAAAGGAGAGTAGGGTATGTATACCTTTATAAACTTGATCGTAGCCTTAAAAATAAATTATTATTATTATTAATACTCAAAAAAATTATTTAGTAAAAAACAAAATATTTTAAAAACATAAAAATTATTTTGAATTAAAAATTAATGTCATACTTTCTTTTTAACTAACATGTGAATTATTTTATTTCCAATAAAGATGGAAAATTGGAAATGATTGTCATAAACTTAGAGAATTATCTAAATAATTATTATTTTTAAATTCTCATATAATTGATAAAAGTATTTAAATTAATATTTTTAAAAATTTATAAAAGTGTAAATGATTTTTATATAATTTGTAAAATTATCTAAATCATTATTATTTCTGGATTTCATATAATTTATAAAAGTGTTTAAAACTTTTTTATATATAATTTGAAAAGATTAAATAATTTTCATATAATTTGAAATATATATATATAATTACATTATTCTAATATATAAAAGTGTTTAAATATTTATTTTTTATATAATTTGAAAATCTTAAATAATTTTCATATAATTTGTAATGAAAAAAATATATATAATTATATTATTTTAATAATATAAAACAATTAGATTAAAAATTTTGAAAAATATAAATTATTTTCATAAAAAAAACATGGAAATATGAAAAATATAAATGTCAAAAAGAATTTGAAAAAAATTATAAAAGGAGAACATATTGAACATCATTTTTAAGACTATTAAAATATGAAAACAACATATAGAAAAACTATTGGAAAAGCATAATCCAAAAGAAAAGTATATAAAAGACCATTTTTAATTAACACTATGAAAATATGAAAGGAAAATTATTGGAAAAATATAATATAAAAAAAAGGTATGTTGAACACCATTTTTAAACCTAAGAAAATATGAAGCATTTGGAAAATCATAAAAGCATTTGGAAAAGTATAAATGAAGCATTTGGAAAAGATTAGAAAATCATGAAAGCATTTGAAAAGGATTGGAAAATCATAAATGAAGCATTTGGAAAAGGATTGGAAAATCATGAAAGCATTTGAAAAAGGATTGGAAAATCATGAAAGCATTTTGAAAAACATAAACGATTGTCATATATATATATATTATATATATGATGGAAAAGAATAATATATTAAACACTATTTGTGAAGAAGTAGTAATGAAAGTCTATTGAGTTTTTTCCAACTACGAGACTCAGTCCAAGCTCACTTATTTTGCACAAAGGGAGGCATATGTACAACACACCTTGGATTTATTCCAATTATGGGATTCACTCTAAGCCCACTTATTTTGCGCAAAAGGAGGCATATGTACAACACAACTTGGACTGGACATGACTTTCAGTGGGGTGCTAAGTGATCAATTAAATATGTTGGGAATAAATTATTTGTTACAAAAATTGAATGTCATCCTTTTTTCACTAAATTCACCGTCATTGCTACACATTTCTATATTTATACGTCTATATGACATTCTTCTCACTTAATCCCCTTTATCTGCATTTAAAATCTATCCAAAATCTGTTAGGATATTTAGACACTTAGGAGTTAGTTAAGATCTACTTGGTCTATTGTGTCATTAGGTAAAAGTGTGTTTTCTAGTGTGTTTCTTTAGTATGCATTAGTATGCATTTGTAGTTAGAAAATCCAACGGTCATGATATGTTCCCAACATAGAGTGATCTGACGGTTCATACTCTCCTCGATCTTAATGACCATTGATCGATGGCTTAACACCCGATTGGTCCATGATATCTATTTAAAGAGCATGGAATTTCATTTGCTAATGATCGATTATGACAAACTCTCTTGTAAAATCTCTCTGTAATCTTTTTCTTTACATTAATAAACTTCTCCAAGTGGTCGCATTGGCTGGGGTCGTGGATGTTTCCCCGTAGGGGTTTTACCACGTGAAAACATCAATGTGTTGATATTTTATATGGTTATGTGAGTGGTTACTGAAGGTGTTCATCCTTTGTTGGAATACTTGTGTTGTCAAACATGGTATCAGAGCCTATTTGAAGACCCGCTCCTATTATAGATCAAGATCGTGAAGCCGAGTTGCATCATCTCCTTTTTCTATCATTTCCGTACATTTCTGGGCTAAGAGGGTTGTTCCATTGCGTCTGGAGCACTTGTTTCATTGAGAAACACTTTTTGTTTCACTTGAAAAGGTTTTTGTTTGCCCAATATACGACCATTACAGTCAGATCCAGAGGTATAACGTTTGAATACGTATTTTTTAAATTCTTTGCAGAGAAGTATTTTGGTTTTATTTCGGTTTTGTATTTTTTATTTTCGGGTTGCTACTCTTTTATATCTGTGTATGCTCTTTGCCCCACGCCCTATGAGATCTTGAAAAATCAGAAATAGATAGGAAAAGGTGCACCTTCCGAGTAAGCTAACCGAGATCTAACCCTTGTTATCATCGAGAAGCGAAATTTTTTTCTTGTGTGAAAAGAGTTTTTTTTTTAGCACGCTCTCCAAGGTCATCTTCAACAACAACAACAACAACCCCAATCCTCCTTCTGAACATTACAATATGTTTTGCTAGACCATTTGGTTAAAAGTTGTCTTATTAAGTAAGAGGTTTTGAGTTCAAGTCTCTCTTTTGCTACTTTTTTTGAAAAAGTTCATGGTAAAATTGTAAAGTGTATTTCACTTCAAGTATAAAAGTGAATCACTATAAGTAGCTTTAATATTTTGTTTTAGAGTTATTTATTTTTCATGCAGCTTTTCTTTGTAAAAGTGAGCCCCGCTTCTCTCTATAAAAGTGGGTCACTTCATAAAGCAACTTACACTACCACGTGGTCCTTTGGTTACCGTTTATGAATTTTTTAAAAAGGGCATAACTCTCACATCCGAAGTTCATTTTCAGTACCGTTTTTTTTTAAACCGCATAACTTTTCGAGCTCTTTCCATTCAGATCATCAATTTCAGTTTTTAAATCAGTATTATCTACATATTTAATATGACTTCTACAAGTAATCTCTTACTTACCAGCACCAACTACTTCCAATGGAAATCCCATATGTTGGATTTATTAAGAAGTAAAGGCTTGTACCGGATTACCTTGGGAAAGGAAACAACACCCACTAATGTTGATAAGAAAGAAAAATGGGATAATAGGAATGACGAAGCATGTGGATTAATCAGAATGTCCATCTCTCATGATTTAAGGTTCCACCTTCAATCAATTGATAAACCCAAAAAATCTTGGGAAAAGATTGAATATGAGTTTGGTAAACACAATATTATACGAGCACAATAGTTAGAAAATCAAGTATTAACTTTGAATCCAAGTGATTTTTCTTGCATTGAAGACTATCTATCTAAGTTTAAAACACTGAGAACTTTATGTGAAGAATGTAAGATAAAGATAGACAAAGATCATTGCATCTATCTTATCCTTTATAAGCTAGGTAGTGCATATTCTGTGTTTGTATCTACCTTTTATGCCATACAAGAAGTTGTAGGGGAAACTTATCAAAAACCCACTCTTGAGAACTTTTGTGATTCTTTGATTAGAGAGCAAGTGTTAAGCCCTAATATTGGCTCATTACCCCTTAATTGGGGCATATTACATTAGTAATGTTATTTTATTTATGTCAGTTTTATTCCATTAGTTGTAATTATACTTCCTAGTCTCCTATATATACCAAGGAGGCATTTTCATTCAGAATCATCTTGGAATTGTACATTTATGTGGGCATAAGGAGGTTTGCCTGTCGAAGAGGCTTATTATATAAATTTCTCTCTCTTTAAAAGGCATTGAGTACTTATTTTGAGGTTTTTCTATGCTATATTGATATTTGGTTCTTAACATATGGTATCAAAGCTCAAGGTCTTAGGGTTTCGCTGCTACATCTGAGACACCTTGGAATTTTTGCTATAACTTTGTTTCTACAATGTTTTAGAAGGAATGGCTTGGAAGATACTTAGTAGACAGATCAAGGTACATTGGGTTAAAATTTTAGCTCCCGAGGCCTTATAATTTTGGAGATACAGCCTATGCAATATAGGGTTCTAGAATCATCTTGAACTGAGTCATTGCAGAATTTTCTCTATAAATTTTTTTATGTAACATTTCAGAACCTGAACTCCAGAGGCTATTCACATAAATTAGTAAAGTATCTATAATAAAAATTCCATCTTCTGGGTCGTCTTACATTTGTAGATACACCCTGTGGAAGATAGGGTATCTGACTAGTCCTATTGACTAGTCTCAAGAAGGTGTTTAGGTAAAACAACCATAACTTCTTCCTAGAGTATCCAAATTGAGTGTGACTGGTTGCATTGGATAGTGGACAGTCTGTGGTATTTCTGATACGAGTTTCAGAATTTTATACCAATCAGTTTGTGTGGGGGCGCACTATATAGGTGACATCTCCCGAAAAGGACAAAAACCAGCAATTTGTGGGGAAGTTACCATAAATTCCACTTGGCACATCCAATTTTGATCAAACCTATGGAATTGCAGAGAATAAATATCAGATAACTATAAAAAATAAATTTTCATACCCAGAAGGGCCGAAACTTTGGAGATACATCAAAAGAAATATTGTCTAGCAGAACCACCTCAAAATCAAGGTTCAAAAGTGATACTTGGCCAACATGCCACCAAAAAAGGGAAATTGTACACCAAATAAGCCTCCAGATAATCCTACATGGACTCTTGATGAATGTGAAGAAATGCATAGGGACATAAATGATTTACAAAAGAAGACAGTAACAAAATATGAACTACAAGAGATGATGGAGGGTTTAAAAGGGGAGATCATGGAAGGATTGAAAAATTTCATAATAGAGAGGACACCTGAAAGTGAAAATGTATCCCATGAAATTCATGATGAGGACACAAGGAAGGTGAATCAAGAATGGAGAAATTCCAACTTTGTGTTGAAGGCCAACCACGTTCTTAAGATCAATATGAGGAAGTTTGATGGCAAGGACCCAATCACATGGATACTTCAGATTGAGCAATTCTTTGATCTACGTAATGTGCCACATACACAAAAGGTACAAATTGCTTCTTTATATTTATAACCCAATCAATTTTTATGGTATCGATGGCTTTGTTCTCGTAAATCACTCGTCACTTGGACAATTTTCATAGAAGAAATGATAGCACACTATGAGGATACAAGGAGCAATACCTTCTTTAGCCAATTGATAAATCTCAAGAAAAAGGGTTCAGTTACAAAGCACTTTGAGAACTTCCAAAGATTGAATATAAAGGTAACAATATTCTAGATGAGCACTTGATTTATTTATTCATAGGAACATTAAAGGATAACAATCAACATGAGGTTCTCCTTTGGGAACCCAAATCATTGGAGAATGCATTTAAGGTGGCAAGAAATGTTGAAAGTAAAAATATGGCTATGGCTACTAGAAGAACCAATCCCAACATCTATAGAGAGAATAATGCTCCTTCTTCTAAACACCTCAACAATTGGAGGAAAGAAAAGAAAAAGGTTTATGATTTAATTGTGACATCAAGTACAGTAAGGGACATAAGTGTGGTGAGAAGAAATTATTCTATATAGATTGTGAAGAGGAAGAAGAAGAAGAACAAGAACCATCTCAAGATGAAAACGTAGAAGCAATTTCTTTTGAAGAGTTGACTCCCACAATATTGTGTAATGCATTGGCTGGAATTAACACTCCTCAAACCCTCAAGATCAAAGTATATATCAAAAATAAAAAGGTAATAGTCCTAATTGATTCTGGCAGTACTCATAATTTCATTCACTATAAATTAGCCAAAGCTCTCAATTGCTTTGTATATCCAGCGCCAGAGTTTCAAGTAATGATTGTAGATGGAGGAACTATCAATTGATCAGGAAAATGCAATAAGATCAATCTTACTATGGGGGAATATGTAATGACTATTCCAATGATTTCTATACCCATGGGTGGTGCTGATGTTGTACTAGGACTCCAATGGTTACAATCATTAGGAACAATGGCTTTTAATTTTCAAGAAATTTTCATTGGAAGGAAAAGAAATTGAATTAAGAGGTATCACAGGGAAACCCGGTAAGGTGATAAGCTCTAATGGAATGAAAAAATTATTGAAAAAGGGGCATCAAGGCGTTATTGCACAACTATGCTCACTAGATGTTCAAACATCTAAGCCATCTATTCCTCAAGATATCCAAGGGATCATTGATAAGCATTCCA
>ML787815.1:35744-57326 GCA_009831015.1 Picea engelmannii | reverse complement strand
AAGTAGAAAATGGCCATTTCAATGATGTATTATGTGTTCCAAGTATTTCTTGTAACCTTCTATCAGTATATCAAATCACTCATTCAGGTGAAGGTAAAACCGTAGAGTTTTCACCTCACCAAGTTGTAATCAAGGATCTAAAAGACCCTAATCATGTTCTTGCAACTGGAATTGCTGATGATATTACTAGGTTGTACAAGTTTGACAACTTTGGGTCATCATTTTTTTCATCAGTTTTTATTGCTCATGGTGATGACTTGAGAAAACGTTTCCATGAGTGGTTTGGTCATCTAAACTATCGCTCATTGCAGCAACTATGTAATCAACATATGGTGACTGGTCTTCCTCTTGTTTCTTGCAGAGATAGTGTTTTTTCCGGTTGTGTTCTCGACAAACATCATCGGGACAGTTTTGAAAAATGTGCCTCTTGGCACGCCTCGGGTCCTTTGTAGCTTGTTCACAGTGATTTGTGTGGTCCACTTTCTTCTCCTTTTTTTTCTGGGTGCAAGTATTTCTTAACTTTCATTGATGACTTTTCCAGACGTACTTGGGTTTACTTCTTAAAACTTAAGAGCAAAGTTTTTGACAAGTTTTTGGCCTACAAAGCCCTTGTAGAAAAGCAATCTGGACATCAAATTCAAAGGTTAAGAACAAATAATGGAGGTGAATATGTGAAAAATAATGTTACAAATTACTGCACTACATAGGGAATCCAAATGCAACACATTGTTCCATATACACCACAACAAAATGGTGTTGTTGAGAGAAAGAACTGAACTTTAAAAGAAATGGCTAATTGTATGATCCAATCTAAGGGATTAAGTCTAAAGTATTGGGCAGAAGCCATCAACTGTGCAAATTACATAGTAAATCACACTCCCACAAAGGCTCTTAAAAAATAACACTGGAAGAATCTTGGACTAAAACTAAACCAGATGTAAGTCACTTCTGTGTATTTGGCAGTATAGCATGGGCTCACATTCCTGATGAGAAAAGGAAAGAATTGTAGACTAAAAGTGAGAAGTGTATATTTGTTGGCTATTCTGAAGATGTCAAAGGTTACAGACTTCTTCAATCACATTGTAATGAAATTATTATTAGAAGAGATGTTAAATTATATGAAAATCTCTTTGTGTGTGAGCCTAATTCAATGTTTGTACCTTCTTTGTCTTGCGAGCCTAATTCGACGGTTGTGCCTTCTTCGACCTGCGAGCCATCTTCAGCGTTTGTGGCTTCTTATGATCTAGTTTCTTCTTTAGATGATGACAGTGAGGATGAAAATCCACCTATGCCTACTCACCCTCCTCTAGATGAGTACTTTGAACCTGAACCAACACTAGCTCCACCGCTTCCTAGATGGGTCCATTCAACATGAGAATCAGCTGGTGATCTTGTCGATAATCCTTCAGATCAATGTCAGACACGTTCACAATTCCAGCGAGCCTCTTCTCTTTTGGCTGAAGTTTCAGAAACTCATGATCTAGAGACATTTGCACAAGCTTCAGGTCATCCAGATTGGGATACAACAATGAATGAAGAGTATTGTTCTTTAATGGAAAACGATACTTGGGATCTTGTACCTCTTCCAAAAAGAAGAAAACTTGTTAGATGCAAATGGGTCTATAGAACTAAGTATTCATCATATGGAAGTGTTGAAAGACACAAGGCTCGGTTAGTTGCCAAAGGATTTTCCCAAGTTGAAGGAATTTACTATAATGAAACCTTTGCCCCTATAGAAAAAACGAATTCCATATGCCTTGTTATTTTCCTTGTCGCCTAACATAAATGGGAGGTCCATCAGATGGATGTTAAATCCTCCTTCTTGCATGGAGATTTTCAAGAAGAAATCTACATGGAACAACCTCCTGGCTATGTCCAGAATGACTCTAGCCTTGTTTGTCGCCTTACGAAATCTTTTTATGGTATCAAGCAAGCTCCCTGAGCTTGGTATGCCAAAATGAACAACTTTCTTATTGCCTCTGGATTCTATATATGCCATTCTGATCCTAATGTCTATACCAAGAAAGTAGGAAGCCATCTCATAATACTTGTCCTTTATGTTGAAGACCTTATCCTTACTAGTAGTGGCTCAAAACTTTTAAACCATGTGAAAACCAACCTTAAGAAGATATTTGAAATGACAGACTTAGGATTTTTGCACTATTTCCTTGGCCTCCAAGTTTTGCAAACCAATGAAGGAATTTTTCTTTCCCAGTCTAAGTATGCTTGTGACCTTCTTCGTTGCTTTCACATGGATGATTGTAAACCAACCCCCTCTCCCTTCCAGTCTGGAGTCAATCTTACTGCCACCTATACTTCTTGTGAAGTCGATGCCACCCTGTACCGTCAGTTAGTTGGTAGCCTCTTATACTTGACTCATACCTGTCCTGATATTTCCTTTGTTGTTGGTCTTGTTTCCAGGTATATGCAAATGCCCCATGAAATCCATTGGAAAGTAGCTAAAAGGATACTTCACTATGTTCGTGGTACAGTTCAGTTCGAGATACATTACAGTTCAGGGGGGACTCCTTTATTGGTTGGTTTCACTGATTTAGATTGGGCTGGCAACCCTGATGATTGGAAGTCTACTGTAGGTTATGTTTTCATCCTTGGTTCAGGACCTGTCACTCGGGCCTGTAAGAAACAACATGCTATTGCACTTTCTTCGGCAGAAGCAGAGTACCGAGCAATGGTAAATGCAAGTCCGGAAGCCCTGTGGCTTCGACAAATCCTTTCAGAGTTTGGATTCCAACACCAGCATCCGACCAGCCTTTGGTGTGACAATCAAAGTGCCATCAATCTTGCCAAAGACCCAATTCAACATCAGCGTAGAAAACACATTGAGCTACACATGCACTTCATCAACATTCATGATCAAGTTATTGAAGTGCACTTTTTCCCTACAGAAGATCAAGTTGCAGAGATTTTCACAAAGTCTCTTATAGAAGTGAATTTTTCCAAACTTCGATCTATGTTAGGAGTTCAGGAAGTTGTCATTAATGGGGGATAGGCTCTAATGCCTCCTTCCTTCTCTTATTGCGTCACTATTGTAAATCCTTCAATCCTATCCCAAGTTGTTCTTAAGGGGGGATGTTATGATATTTAGACACTTAGGAGTTAGTTAAGATCTACTTGGTCTATTGTGTCATTAGGTAAAAGTGTGTTTCTTTAGTATGCATTAGTATGCATTTGTAGTTAGGAAATCTGACGGTCACGATATGTTCCCGACATAGAGTGATCCGATGGTTCATACTCTCCTCTATCTTAACGGCCATTGATCCATGGCTTAACACCCGATTGGTCCATGATCTCTATTTAAACAATATGGAGGTTCATTTGTTGATGATCAATTGTGAGAAACTCTCTTGTAAAATCTCTCTGTAATCTTTTTCTTTGCATTAATAAACTGATCCAAGTGGTCACATTGGCTGGGGAGGTGGATGTTTCCCCGTAGGGGTTTTACCACGTGAAAACATCAGTGTGTTGATCTTTGATATGGTTATGTGAGTGGTTATTGAAGGTGTTCGTCCTCTGTTGGAATACCTGTTTTGTCGAACAAAATCACCAATGGCTCAAGTGCGGATGTCATAATTATGCCAAGTCTTGGCTAAATCATTGGGGAATAAAAGAAGAAGTTATTATGAAAAAAAAAAAGGTATTATAAGAAGGCGGTTAACCCTAACCTTGAAGATCAAAACTATCTCTTTATGTTGGATAGCGTAAAGAAGAGAATCAGTATTGCTAAAATAATAACTAATTCTCACGAGTTGCATAGTGAAACTAGGCATTGGACAATCCCCAAAATAAAATGGTAAGAAAGAATATGTCACCTTTGTGACACAAGGAGGGTTGAAGATGAAAATGTATTTCTCCTATAAAGCCCTACATATACCCAAATTATATACCAATTTCCAAATATTTCTCACAATACCGACCTTCCTAACTTTCTAATTCATCAAAACTTTAGTGATCTTGGAACACTTCTCTTAATGTTTTTCAAGAATCGAAATAACATTTTAAATAAATCTAAGTAATCTCTTTCTTTTCTTAAGCTCTAATAGACCAATTTTGGTCTCATTGGATGTTAAACAACAACAACATCATCATCATCATCATCATCATCATCATCATCATCATATATATATATATATATATATATATATATATATATATATATATAAAACATGTTGTGCTGAGACAACAACAATTACAATAGATCTTCAAAGAGATTCTCAAAACATTACATAGTTCTAGTTCATTAAATACAAACAAAAAGGTAGTTACTAACCTAGCATTCCAAGTATTCTTACAGGTGGCCTATTGAATAAACTAACATAAAATTAAAATAACATGAAAAAACATTCGTATGGTAGATTATTTCACATTGTTTTGGTCTTTAGGATCATTGGTTTGCCTCATATTCGGTCTTCATGGAAACATGGTACCTTGTTTTAGCCTTTGCCTCCCCACCATGGATGGAACTTTGAGTGTCATTGTTGTTTAAATTTGATGAAATATTTTCCATACACTAAGCTAAAATAAAATACCAAAGTCCAACGAACTCAACCTTAGTCATGTCTAATCAACCCATGAATCTTAGAAGGAGAATTGAAACATTGGCATTGTGGGGAATACATGCTTGCTCTAACTTCGCAACCTTGGAAGTGAGGACCAAAATGGAACTACTATTAGCTTGACCAATTTTCTTATGTCTCCGAAGGATTCGTTTGAATTCTTGAGCATCTTCTCCACCCATTGTCTCCCCCTCTTCTTGGCATGTCCACAAGAAATTGTGAGCCTTAATAATTGACCCTAGAGTAGTTCCATGACCTAGAGAAAGGCCCTGGTCTTCAAAAAATGCACAGAAACTCGGCTAGTATACTGCAATTAAAGAATACTTCCCCTTGTTATAAGCAACCATTACACCACATGAGAGAACAACTAGAAAATACCACATTAATCTCACCTTTGCTGCAACAAATCTAGAGAGAATTCACCACCGCCTCACCATAAATGCAACACCCACCTTCAGTTCCACCCTAGACCAATTCTCAGGGATGCAATCCAGTGCAAATACCCATCATGATAAGACCCATATGCATCCCCCTTATCCATTTCCTCCAATTTAATACCCCTATGAGCCATTGTTTCAAATAAATGCAAGCATGTTTTCTTGTGCCTGTCATCCCTCCACCATCTAATATGCATGCATTACCATCATGTTAGCCACACAATATGTCCTTTAGCCACACGTCATCAATCCATCATTAATGAGGTGTTCCACCATTAACACTCTAGAGGATAGGAAGAGAATGAAAATCCCCATTTTGCATCATTTTCCCCAAATGCAGAGAGGATGAGAACTTGGCCCAGGAATTTGCTTCATCATTCAATGATCTTCTCATCTGATATAATGATATGTGATCAAATTGAAGGACAATTTGTTTGATTTAAGCCACTAAAACTTGTAACTAGTGCCCTCGAGTATTCGACTGGAATTTAATGGCCCAAATGATAATCATTGAATCCCTAAAGACCATAAATGTACTACTTCCCTAAGATTGGTGATATTAAGTCCACACCAAAGAGAATAGGCTTCAGTGTCCCATGCCCAAGACTCTATGCACAATGTATTTTTTTTTTTATTTTTTATTATTATTTTAATGTGTTATGTTACATGAACATCTCCCTCAAACTAAGCTCAGAGTGCACCTCGACACAATAAATTTAACTCTCTTTAGCACCATTGGATTTTATAAGGCATCCAAGGTTCGAAACTCACATTAGTCAGGAGGAGACACCCAAAAAAAACCCAACCATGTTAAGTGTTGGTGTGGCCACAACCATCTTAAGGATTGGTAGGTTAGTGTGGCCAGGCTAGGTGTGATCCCAGATTAATTTCAAACAAAAAAATATTACTTATAAAAAAGAAAAACATTTCAAAAATAATTCAACATTTAATATATTTTTTCTTATAATTATAAAAATTAATTTTCATTATTATTATTAGATACTCAATCAATTTTTAATATAGTAAAAAACAAAATATTTCAAAAACCACTATAAAATTATTTTGAATTAAAGATTATTGTCTTACTTTCTTTTCAATTAAGATGAGAATTATTTTCTTTTCAAAATATGGGAAATCGGAAAAGTGTAAATGAGAACTATCTAAATCATTATTATCTTTGGATTTTCATATAATTTATAAAATTATTTTGAATTAAAGATTATTGTCTTACTTTCTTTTCAATTAAGATGAGAATTATTTTCTTTTCAAAATATGGGAAATCGGAAAAGTGTAAATGAGAACTATCTAAATCATTATTATCTTTGGATTTTCATATAATTTATAAAATTATTTTGAATTAAAGATTATTGTCTTACTTTCTTTTCAATTAAGATGAGAATTATTTTCTTTTCAAAATATGGGAAATCGGAAAAGTGTAAATGAGAACTATCTAAATCATTATTATCTTTGGATTTTCATATAATTTATAAAAGTATTTAAAGTATTGTTTTGGGGAATTGAAAAGTTTAAATGATTTTCAAATAATTTGTTATATCCTCATATATAAAAGTATTTAAAATTATTATTTTGAGGGATTTGAAAATCATAAATGGTTTTGATATAATTTGTAATGGATAGAATAAAATATAATCACATTAATATCTTAAAATTAAAATTATTATTTTGAGGGATTTGAAAATCATAAATGGTTTTGATATAATTTGTAAAGGATAGAATAAAATATAATCACATTAATATCTTAAAATTAGAATAAAGATTTTGAAAAATATAAATGATTTTTATGAAAAAGAATTATGATAACATGAAAAATATAAATATGAAAGAAAATTTGAATAAAACTAAATGATTATAAAAAGAAAATGAAAAAATGTTACATAGGAAAATTATTGGAAAAACATAATTTAAAAGAAAAGTTTATTGAAAATCATTTTTAACATTATAAATGAAAATGAAAATCATTGAAAGAGCATAATTTTTTTTAAATTTGAAAAAATTTAATAATTTTCATATAATTTATAATAAAAATATATATAATTATATTATTTTAATAATATAAAAGAATATGGAAAATATAAATGTAAAAAATAAAAATAAATATAAAAAGAGAATATATTTTTAAAATATGAGAAAGATATATAGGAAAACCATTGTAAAAACATATAATCTAAAAGAAAAAGTATATTACACACCATTTTTAACACTATGAAAGGAAAATCATTGGAAAAGCATATTCCAAAAGAAAAGTATGTATGAAAATATGAAGAATTTAGAAAAGCATAAACGAAGCATTTGGAAAAGCATAAACGGAGCATTTGGAAAAGCATTCGAAAATTATAAAAGAATTTGAAAAAGAATAAATGATTGTCATATATATTTGATGGAAAAGAATATTATATTAAAATCCATTTGTGAATAAATAGTAAATAAAGTTGATTGAGTTTTTTCAACTATGGGACTCACTCCAAGCTCACCTCTTTTACACAAAGGGAGATATATGTACAACGCATCTTTGATTTATTTCAATTTAAAATGTTGGGAATAAACTTATTGTTACAACAATTGAGCGTCATCCTTCCTTTACTAAATTCACCATCATTTCTATGCCTTTCTATATTTATATGTTCGTACCAAAATATCCTCACTTAATTATTTTCGTCTATATTTAAAATCTAGTTAAAATTATCAACACCTAAAGAGTGGATGGTATAATGATGCAAGTCTTGGCTAAATCATTGGTGAATAAAATAAAAAGTTATTATAAAAAAAAGGATGATATTAAAAATATTGTACAAGATAAATTTAAGGAGAATCTATGGTGCGATAAAGAATTAGAGGATAAAATAAAACAAATATATTATAAGAAGGTGGTTAACCCTAACCTTGAAGATCGAAACTACCTCTTTATTTTGGATAGTGTAAAGAAGAGAATCAATATTGCTAAAATAAGAACTAATTCTCATGAGTTGCATAGTGAAACTAGGCGTTGGACAATCCCCAAAATACGATGGCAAGAAATAATATGTCACCTTTGTGACACCAGGAGGGTTGAATATGAAAAACACTTTCTCCTAGAATTCCCTACATTTACCCAAATTACATCCCAATTTCCAAATATTTGTCACAATATCGACCTTCCTAACTTTCTAAGTCATCAAAAATTTAGTGATCTTGGAACACTTCTCTTAATTATTTTCAAGCATCGAAATAACAGTTTAAAGAAATCCAAGTAATCTCTTTCTTTTCTTAAGGTCCAATAGACCAATTTTGGTCTTAGTGGACATTAAACAACATCATCATCATCATCATCATCATCATTATATATATATATATATATATATATATATATATATATATATATATATATATATATATATATATATATATATATATATATATAAAGCATACTTTCCCTTGTTCTAAGCAACCATTACACCACTTGAGAGAACAACCAAAAAATACCACATTAATCCCACATTTGTCGTAACAAATCTAGAGAGAATTCACCACTGCCTAACCATAAATGCAACAACCACCTTTAGTTCCACCCTATAACAATTCTCAAGGATACATTCCAGTGAAAATACCCATCATGATAAGACGCATATGCATCCCCATGATCCATTTCCGCTAGTTTAATACCCCTGTGAGCCATCGTTTGAAATAAATGCAAGCATGTGTGCTTGTTCCTACCATCCCTCCACCAACTAATATGCATGCATGACCATCATTTTAACAACACAATATGTCTTTTAGCCACATGTCATTGACCCATCATTAATGAGGTATTTCGCCATTAGCAATCTAGAGGATAGGAAGAGAATGAAAATCCCCATTTTGCACAATTTGCCCCAGATGTAGAGAGGATGCTAGCTTGTCCCATGCATCTGATTCATCATTCATTGATATTCTCATTTTATATAAGGATATGGTATCAAATTGAAGGACAATTTGTTTGATTCGAGCCACTGAAACTTGTAGTTGGTGCTCTCGGGTATTCAATTGGAATTTAATGGCCCAAATGATAATCATTGAATCCTTGAAGACCATAAATGTCCTAATTCCCTGAGATTGGTGATATTAGGTCCACAACAAAGAGAATAGGCTTTAGTGTCCTATGGCCAAGAAATTCCCAAGACTCTATGGGCAATGTATTCATTTTTTATTATTTTTTATTATTATTTTAATATTATAATTATATATATATATATATATATATATATATATATATAAGAGCTAACATAAATTTTATAATTATTTAAAAAAACTTGTTATTTATTTTTTATTTTAATGTGTTATGTTACATGAACATCTTCCTCATATTAATATTACTCATATTAATATTTTATTTATTTATTTATTTTGTACTGGGGGAATCAGCAACGCGCGGTTCTTGTACTCGTATGACACGGGGTCGATCCCCATTGGCTACCACTATAACCCGAGGTGCAACCACCCATCCCTCAAGAATGGTGCACAAGTAAATCGGGGTGAGAATCGAACATGAGACTTCATTTACAAATTTCCTTCCATTTACACGGCACTTGCCAATCCGTCTACACCCCTGCGGGCTACTCATACTAATATTAGAGCACACCTATGCCCAATAAAGTTAAATCCAGCTAGCCCTAAGACAAAGAAGATTCAAAACTCACATTAATTAGAAGGAGACACCCAAAAGAATCCAACCATGTTAAGGGTTGGTGTGGGCATAACCATGTTTAAGGATTGGTGGGTTGGTGTGACCCCGGTTGATTTCAAACAAAAAAGCTTTTACTTTTTTTTTTTTTTTTTTTGTATCTAGGGGAATCGATAACAACGACGATATTTGGCTCGTGTGACACGGGGTCCCAAGCCTAACCTCCAGATAAGACGAGATTTGAACTCATGACCTTCTTAGTAGTACAAACGCCTTAACAGTACATTCGTTGGCCACTAAACCACACCCCTAAATAGTTAAAAAATTATTCAACATTTTATAGATTTTTTTTAAATAGATTTTTCTTATAATTATAAAAAATAATTTTTATCTTATTAAATACTCAATCTTTAACTTTGTTAAAAACGAAATATTTCAGAAACCAATATAAAAATTATTTTGAATTAAAGATTACTATCTTACTTTCTTTTCAATTAAAAATTATTTTGAAGTAAGGATTACTATCTTACTTTCTTTTCAGTTAAGATGATAATTGTTTTCTTCTCAATTAAGATGAGAATGAGAAATTGGGAAAGTGTAAATGGGAGAATTATCTGAATCTTATTATCTTTGGATTTTCATATAATTTTAAAAATTATTTAAATTATTATTTTTGGGAATTTGAAAAGATTAAATAATTTTAATGTAGAATTATTTAAATGATTGTTATTTTTAGATTTTTATATATAAAATTATTTAAATTATTATTTTGAAAAATTTAAAAAACATAATTGATTTTGATATAATTTGTAATGGATAGAATAAAATATAATCACATTAATATCTTAGAATCAAAATAAAGATTTTTATGAAAAAAAAATATGATAACATGGAAACTATAAATATAAATATGAAAGAGAAATTGAATAAACCTAAATGATTATAATATCTTAGAATCAAAATAAAGATTTTTATGAAAAAAAAAATATGATAACATGGAAAATATAAATATGAAAGAGAAATTGAATAAACCTAAATGATTATAAAAAGATAATTTATTGAAGACCATTACATAAGAAATTCATTGGAAAAACATAATCTAAAAGAAAAGTCTATTGGAGAACATTTTTAACACTATTAAAATATGAAAAGAAAATCATTGGAAAAACATAATCTAAAAGAAAATCATTGAAAGAGTTTAATCTAACATAAAAGTATATTAAACACCATTTTTAATTTTTAACACTATATGAAATATTTGGAAAAGCATAAAAGCATTTGGAAAAGCATAAATGATTGTCATATAAATTTGACAATTGGTTTTTTCTAACTATGGGACTAACTCCAAGCCCACTTCTTTTAGAAGGCGGCATATGTACAACGTTGTTTGAACTTGAATTGGACATGACCTTCATTGGGGTGTGAAGTGATTAATTAAAGATGTTGGGAATAAATTTTTGTTTCAACTTGTATTGACTGTTATCGCTACGCCTTTCTATATTTGTACGTTTATATATATCACATTTTTCTCACTCTGATCCTGTTTTTATATAGCTTGAGTGAATCTAATGGTCAAAAACATGTGTTTCTTTTTAAGAGGTCACAAGTTCAAATCTAGAGGGGGGTAGGGTATGTATACCTTCGTAGACTTTACCAGTCAAATTGTTGGGCGGAGGGGGGTCCCTTGTCCCACAAACAAGGGGGTCTCATACACCAATTTGGTGTAACTTGATTGTGACCTTAAAAAAAGATAGAGTTTGTTCCTTATAGACAACCATTGAGTTGTTAAATTTTGTTTACACACAATAATGTAAATGTACATTTAATTCTTGAGATTGTATTAATATAATCTAACTTGATTAACCTTAATTTTGTAGATTTTTTCTGGCTTAAATTTTTTTAAATAAAATTGATTGTTGAATTAATCTGAAAACTTAATATAAACTATTTTTTAATCCATAACATCAAAAAAAATGTTGAAAATGAACATCCTTTCTTCTTGATATCCCTCCTCTTAACAATTTAATACATAAATTTAGTCCTATAACTTAAATACTTTTTGAAAAAATGTAATTATATAAAAATATAATGGTATTTCATTCCCACTATTTTTAAATACATAAATGATATGATAAAACATATTTAATGTAATTGTTTTTATTTGTATTATAATTTTTGTTGATGTGAAGATGTAAAGATTATATATACAGACTTTATCTTTCTTTTTCTAAGTTAATGAGAACAATCTTATATTAACATTGAGAAACTGTATATATGTTGCTAGCATATTATTGGGGAAACTAGACTAGTAATAAAAGAGCAGAGTTTGAAGCTTTATGAGATGATTGACTAACTTAAACCATACATTGTTCTTGGAGTTTCTAAACCAAAAAAATGGGTTTTTTATGATATATCTACTATGCATAGCTACGACTTGATAGTATTGGCCTTGCAAATGAGAAAACAAAAAATCCATAGACCATGACATTTGAGAATTAGGTAGGAGAGGTAACCATGGCATCTCTAAGAGCTTGAACTCCCTCTTGATTGGTGTCCCACTGGGCATTAGACTCAGAAAACTCCATTGTTTGAGTCATCATTGCTACTTTTTGGTCGACCTCTTTAATTTGCAGGTGTATGCCATCTAGCTGGAGCAAGAATTCACTATTGTTAATGTTTGTAGACCTAGCACCCAGTACTTAATTCAAAGAATATTGATTTATTAATTAAAAGAACAACTAGGTTACTTATCAAAAATTCAGTGGAAGCATAAAAACTATAAACCAATTAAACAGTGCACACGATATTGTGTAAACACCCCTGGAAAAACCCCAAAGGGAAAACCAGATCTCAGTTTGATTTATTATTATAAATCTTGGGCTCCCATCCTGGGTTAATGGCCCTTCACAGGAATACAATGCAACAATAGCCTATCCCACTTCACTATTATCTTCCTTGCTTCTCCTTATCGCCTTTCCTCAACCCTTCACACTCACACTTGGATAAACTCTCTTCACCCACTAAACGAGATCTCCCTACTCTCTATGTGTGTCTCATCCTCTCACCTAGGATTCCTTTTATTACATTGAGTTAACCCAAAGTCAAAAACGCTAGATCTTCTCCAAAGTGATGAACGGTTGAGATCTAATCTCACGTTCACTTTAGATATAACAACTATAACTTAATAAACTCTCACTTAAGTTACTAATGCAAAATACTTAAGCATTTAACTTAATTAATCTCACATTAATTAAAATATCATTCACTTTAATAAATAACACATAAAGTGAACTTCCAAAGGTTTTCTGAGAGGTTATAAGGATGACTCCCACATCTTGACACAAACCCAAGTGGAGGTACATGCCCGATGATAAATACATCAACAACTATAATCTTCATTCTTCTCCATTGGTACATTGCCTAGAATGGTTTTGATCATCCAATAGAGGTTTGCATTCTTGTGATAAGTGATCCATATTATTTTGAGAATGAAATGAAGGCGGAGATATAACAATGAAATATACAAATATATTGCAATAAACACATGGATACAATAATGCACATCTTTTATTAATGAGAGAATGTACATAAACTATAAAATTACAAAGTGAATGACTCGCTAGAATGGTGGCAGCTTATCTTTGAGAAGAGATGTGATGGTGATGCTCATTCACAAGAAGATGATGATGATTCATAATGAGGCTCTTGAGGCATTTTTAACATGAAACAAAATCCAAAACCCTAAACCCGAAAGATGAAACACCAAAAGGTTTGTAGGTCCTGATGGGGGTAGTTGGTATGTCAAATTCCCAAGGGCATAACTTTTGTATACGATCTATGTTTGGGGCACACGATAGCTTGTTGGAAATTATATCTGAGGACTACACATTTTATCATAAAAATTTGGCTAATGCCTATAGTGTGACTGTGGAGGGCCCAAAAAATGTTTTTTAGGGCCTCAAACTAGCCCCAAAATTTTAGGACCCAAAAATATGTAGAAAAACTGCCAAGGTGGAAACCCCTACTTTGAGCCAATGGAATAGGTGGGTGGCCACCAATTTCCTCCTAGATCAATCCTCCCCCCTTAGGAAGCAATGGTCTCCATTTTTTCAAGTCCCCAGGGAATCCTTTTCTTAATCTAAACCTTGATGAGTTGCTTGCCTCGCTAAAGAAGATATCCTGCTTAGCTTGTTGAAGGTTGTTATGAACCTGTTGTTGGAGGGGTTGGATCTATTTAACCAATATAATTGCATGATCTTCTTGAGTGTGGGAGGAATCTGTTAGTGAAGATGCAACGTGAAGAACATGAAGGGATTTATCATAACTTGGTTTGACTGGAGAGTATGGAGGCACCCCCATAGGTGCAATAGGAATATCTTGGTTCTCTTCTACAATATTGTTAATATGTTTTTTTTGGATAGAAGGGTCTTGGGCTGAGGATGCAGTGGTTATAGTGCCCTTCTCTTCTGACCATATTGTGAAGAGGATAAGCTTTGCAGTATGAGAGATTACTTTGCGGCATTATTTTGTTGGGACGATAGTCGAAACTACCTATGGTATCCGGTAGGGTTGACCCCCTAGAGTAACAATGATGTTATGGGATCGAGACTCATAAACAACATGGCAACTCCACATATATGGTGGCCTAACAGAAAATCACAAAATTCCAGTGGGGAAACAACACACATTACCTCATCCTTGAAGGGCTTGATGTCGTATGATAGGCGACATTGTTGGCTAACACAAAGATCTCATCCCTAGCAAAGCCATCTGATGTTGTATGGATGTGGGTGTGGTGTTGTTAGAAAATATAACCTCTATTGAGATGAGATGAGGTTTTTATGGCTTCCGCGATCAACAATCAAATGGAGTGGGGTCCCCTGCACCCACATCTGTGAATAAAAAAGGCACTTCCCCTCCTCAGGATCCTCTGGTTATTTTGGCTGGATTGTGCAGTCATGACAATAGTAGTGTGTTATGCATCAATTATCTCTCTTCTTTTATTATTGTATGAATCAGAGTTTGATTTGGGGCTCAATTCTATTTCTTTGAGCTTGGCTACCAATGATTATTTCAAGTGACATTCATTGGTTTTGTTCCAAGGGACTTTGTGGAAGTTGCACCACTTCCCAGTGTCCTTCTTTGTCTTCCCATATCTCTTATTTTACTATAGCTTGGACTAGTTTTCTTGAGGTTGGCTATTATGTGGATTAGGGTTGTCTTTACCATACTTTGGTTGTTGTGGATGTGGAGAACCAAATTCTCACTTGTTCTGGTGCTTAAATTTTATCTCGATTTTAACAACATATCTATAAGATTCTCCCAGTGATGAGATGTCCAGAAACTCCATTTTGGTTTGGATGTACCTCTGTAGAACCCCATGGTATTTTAGAACTAGATGTCGCTTGGAGTCTTTGATACCTATTATTGCATAGTTTGTAGTTAGGATAATAGACGAATGAGAGGAGGTCAAATTGGTGTAACTGAACCAATCCCACCACTATCACCTCAATGGGAAGGTTCTTTCTGTTTAGGGAGGTAAGGCCCAGGGGATATGTCCACGATGACCTAGGGTTTTGAGAAGGAAAAAGGTTTAGCAAGGCTAAGTGATAATTTCCCCCTCACAAGTCACCACTGAGTAGAAATTATGGATTATAGCCAATAAAGGTGAAAGATAACCGGAAGTAGTAACCAATAAGAGTACCTTCTCGAGATAAAGAAACAATGAAACTACATGTGCAAGATTGCTTGCTGGTTAGTAATTCATATAACCAATGAATTTCTGATAATAAGCAATTGATAAATGATATTGATGAAGTAAATCAATGTTTATATAATAGGAATCATTAAACTATATCACTTCACAATAAATGCTAAGGGAGCTTCACAATAAACAATGGCAATTTATCATCAAATGTAACAATACTTGAAGCAACGCTTTAGCTAATCATTCAATTGCTTTTAAAGACAAATAGATGTTGCAATGAGTATGTTCATAGCACAAGTAAAAGGTAGCAGCAATAGAGTTAGAACATTTAGTCTAGGCTAGGGTTAGAAAGGTTAGTAAGAGATTTCTCAAAGTGTTTAGAAGTTGTTTGTGATCAAAGTAATCAATACACAAGGCCTTAGATCAGTGCGCTGCTAGGGTATATGGAGTCAAAAGAGGACACAAAGGTTGAAGGACTAAATGATAATGATGAAGCTAAAGACAAGAGGGTTGGATGTCGAGGTGTTTCTATAGCAAGGCCTCAACTATGAAACCCTAGGGGGGAAAGGCTCACTAAGGTGAAGAAATGTTGGGCCCTAATGCTTTCTCCTCCTTCCTTAACTTATTGGCAAGTTTAAATCAGCTAGCTCAAACAAGAAATTACGACTGAAGACAAGAGAGTTAGGAGGTGAAGTGTTGCTATGGCAAGGCTTGACCCAACAAACCCTAGCAAACAATGGCTCACCAAGTTGTAGAAACGCTAGGCCTTGGTGAGTTTTTATCCTTCTTAGCTCAACAACAAGGATAAAAATGGCTAGGCTAGAAGAAAAGGATAAACTATTTCTATGGCAAGGATCTATCTTACTTCAACAAAATAAAATTGCTCAAAACTTGGTAGGGACATGAGACAAGGAACTTTAGCATGTGCTTGTCACCTAGGGTTTATTTCAGCAAAATATAATAACAAATGCAATAAAACAACACTACAACCATTCAATCAAGAAGTTTTGAAAAAATTCACTTACATTTAACCAAGAAATCACATAGCAAAACCCTAGTTGCAATACCTTCCACTAAGAGAAATGCAAAAAATTCCAAGAAAAGTATTCCTTCAACAAGTGTGCCTCACAATTTCAGCCAATAACCCTAAGAAGGGTGCAAATTTCAGACCTCACGAATGTGTGAGTGAAAGATGATGAACAAAAAGAGATTTTTGCTCTCTTATTTATACAGTACAAATGACCCTAATTAAATTTTAGGTCATCAAAGAGCCGACAAGGAAAAAATACACAATAATATTGTTTTACATTAAATGTCATAAACTAAAACCCTAATCAAGATAAAACAGGACTTCATGCCCCTTCTAGGGTGATGTTATCCCTTTCTAGGGAAAATGCAGCCTCCTGGAGCAAAATGTTAGCCCTCCTTGGGCTTCTCCAACCTGCCACATGTGCCAAACTACCCTATCTATCTACCAAAACGTCCATGAAGCAAGGATGACATCATGAACCTCTTGGGTGATGTCCTAGGCCTTCCAAGGCCAACCTTCAAATGAAGGGGGCACAACCCCCCTAGGTACAGGTCTTCTTAGCTGCCTCTAGTGGATTCTTCTATTCTTCCCTAGTACAAATGCGCTGCCCTGTCTCTACCCCCTGCTGGGGTATCAACATCCATCGGGTGGGGTATTCATCCCCATGGAGGTCTAAACTAATCATATCCCCATGTGTACCTATCCAATGTGGTACCTGTCTGTTGGGCATGATCCTGCACATCAACAGATATGCCCTCCATGGGCTCATAAGTCACAGGGATCATAGCAATGTCAATCACATCTAATCATCGATATTATTAAACATGTGCATAAAACCCCTTTACCCCAGTCTAGTGCTCAAAGATATTATACAAGTTTGCAATGCAAGTTTTGAGGAAGTGACAGGATGTCCTATTGGGATAGTGTCTACTGGAAGAGGGATGTTTCTGGAAATGATTAAAGCCAAGTCATGTAAGTGGGTGAGGTGGATGGGGATGTCTAGGAAAAATGTGCAGTGATAGCAGGGATGGCTTACCGGTGGGTGCCTCTGTGGAGGGTGAGCTACACCTATCATGGATGAAAATCTTTCCAAGCCCATTCATTCCTTTTATCTTCATTCTTTTTCTTCCAAGATGCTATTCAAAGGACATTTCCCTGGCTTGGCGACCATTGGTGGCAATGTTAGCCACAAGCATTTCATGGAAATGAGAAGGGTGGCTCGTGATGAAATCCCCTTTCTCTTGGCCATGCCACCAAGAGTGACTACCCTAGTGTGGTGACGAGATGCTGGTAGTGTCATACCGCTAGATACTCATGGACCTAATAGGCTGGCTCATGATGAGACCCTCTATCCTCTAACTAGGTCTTGTCATATTTTTATCTTTTTATTTCTTTTTTCTCTCAAGAATCTAGTCAAGGGACACCTCCCTGGCATGGTGACTAGTGGTGGAAATGTTAGCCAAAAGCACTTTCACGGAAATGGGTTAGCTCTTGATGAGACCCCCTTTCTCTTGGCCATGCAACCAAGAGACACTACCCTGGCGTGGTAACCAGATTCTAGTAGTGTCATACCATTAGGTACCCATGAACCTAATAGGTTGGCTCATGACGAGACCCCCTATCTCTCAACTAGGTCTTGTTTTATTATTTTTTAGGGGTCGCTCTGTTTCTTGCTGAGAATATTTTTATTACTTTCTCGAGGATCCCTGGGCAAAGAATCTCAAGGTTTTATTCTTAGGATTTTATTGTCATCTTATTTTACCCCCCAGGCCTTTTATCCCATTCTTCCCAAAAGGTAAGGTACAACCCCTAAATGATTGGCCAACCCTATTCCTAGACCAGTGTAATGGGATGGGTGAGCCAGAAATAAAGTGGAAAGTGGTATGTGTGATGGGAACATATGATGGATTTTCATAAATCCCCCCAGTGGCAACTCAAAACCTATGGACATAAGCTTGCTAGGGAATCCTGTCATTCCCCCCAGACATGGTCAAGTGGACAAGCATAATATCCAAGCACCTGTTAGAAACAAAGGAATCAAATGCACATATTCAAAGGTTTTGAGGATTAAAGTGACACATACCATGATACCCAGACTCATTACCTCATGGAGCAAGAACCATCTCTAATAGAGTACCAAGCTGAAGGTGATGGATGTTTTTTTTGCTGCTGACAAAGTGGAGGCGTTGAAAGGGAGAAAGGATGGGACCTCCAAGGCCATGCTCAAGTCAATATGGCTCTTGGTACTCCATGTCTAGGACCTGTGAGCCTCGATACATAATATCCTTGTTACCCCTAAAAGTGGGGGATAACAATACCCATCTTGGTGCACAAGGTATGGAAGGTATTTGTGACCTCTGACATTGTTTGGCCCCTCTCTTGATGCATTGTGTTCCATCTCATGTATTGGTCATCATAGTTTCCCAAAGGGTAATATTTCTCCTTGAATGCATCCATAAAAAAATCCCAAGTGGGCTCGGCCCCAAATATTCTAGACTCCTCTGTGGAATTTTTCTCCCAATAAGTTTCCCACCAATGTTTGACATGGGGAGAGCCTTAAGGAGTGAAAAGGTGATATTTTCTCTTTCGGAAAAATTTTGAACAGAGAAATAACCTTCTAACAAATTTAACCATTTTTCCAAACCATCTACATCGATCCGACCTTCAAATACGAGAATATAAAAATTATATTGTACCTTGAATGCGGTAGCCTCTCTAAAGTGACTGCTTGACAAAGATGCACATGTTATTTTCAACAATTGTTGAAGGACTTTGGAAAAATTCTCCAACATCTCGTTCTTTTGTTGCGCTAGAGATTCCACAAGAAACATCTTGATGGGATATTATACTCCTGAGAAAGAAATGAAGACGGAGATATAACAATGAAATATACAAAGATATTTCAATAAACAAAGAGATACAATAATGCACAATTATTATTAAAGAGAAAATGTATAGAGACTATAAAATTACAGAGTGAATGACTCTCTAGAATGGTGGAAGCTTATCTATGAGAAGAGATGTGATGGTGACACTCATTTTCAAGAATATGATGACGATTTACAATGAGGCTCTAGAGGAATTTTTTAACATAAATAAAATCCAAAACCATAACCCCGAAAGATGAAATGCTGAAATTTGTGTGGGCCCCGATGGGGGTAGTTGGTATGTCAACTTCCCAAAGGCATAACTTTTGCATACAATCTTCGTTTGGGGTGAAAAATAGCTTGTTGGAAAGATCTTTTTGAGGACTACACATTTTTATGCCAAAATCTGGATAAATCCTATAATGTGATTCTGGTGTGCCAAAAAAATGTTGTTTAGGGCCTC
Organism: Picea engelmannii; assembly: GCA_009831015.1. NCBI lineage: Eukaryota > Viridiplantae > Streptophyta > Pinopsida > Pinales > Pinaceae > Picea > Picea engelmannii. The sequence continues at coordinate 37,591 of ML787815.1, read as the reverse complement.
AAAATAGCCCTGAAAGTTTAGGACCCGAAAAGTTGTAGAAAAATTGCCAAGGTGGAAACCCATGTTTTGAGCTAGTGGAATAGGTGGGTGGCCACCAATTTTATCCTAGATCAATAAGTGTCTTCTATATCTCTCGAGGAGCCCATATTCAGCAACTAGGATTCCATTTCCTCATCAATTTCTTTGTTAGGGATGAAATTGTTGTCCATGTGTACATCTTCTTCCATCAATTCCAATTCTATTTTAATTTCCAATGTTATTTGTTCTTGGAATTCCCTTTCAGTTTCCTCTACTAGTCATTGAATCCATGTGGTTGGATGACAACTTATTCAAATTTGTGCCCTACATTGAGGGCCTCCCCTTTCCATGTTGTCCCTGTGCAGTAACTTTCCTACCTAAAAAAATGTTTGTGCCATTGGTACCCTAGTTCTATGCATTTATTCCACAGGATGGACAGAGTAACCTTGTTGAGGAGGTTTACAGTGAAATTTATGTTAATCTCTACCATTTCATTAAAATTTCCTCTTGAATTCCTGTGAATTCATTACTTGAGTTGGAGTTTGTATCGTCCAAAACTGCCCCTATACCCATCTCATTACCCTTGCACATGGATGAGTAATGGAACTTGCATCTATATCTTTTAGCTACATCATCGAGAAGTTAAACGATTTATGGAATGCATTTGAGCCACCCACGTGTGTCACTAGACTTCGGGCTGCCTCTTGTTTCCCTGTCACTTGATTCAGGGAAAATTTAATATACTTTTTCATTATCATATTTAATTTTTATAATTATTCTATAATATAATTTAAAATACACAGAAAAACGTTTAATTTACACTATATTTTATATTATTTTTAAAATATTTTTTGATTTTTTAAATATAAATTACAAATTATTTGTTTATAAAGATAAGTCACAATTTTGTTAATTTAATATTTTTTCAAAAAAAATAAAATAATTTTATTAAAAATAACAAAATTATAAAAGTATATACCTAGGGGTATTTGAGATCACCTGTTAAAGGCCTTATGTAGAGTGACCACACAACTTTTCTCAAAAAAATATATTTTGATAGTAAGTGTGTTTGGCTCATATCTCTCTTACTTATGAAAAATTCTTGGGCAACCATGCCCCCATAAAAAAACATCTAAAAGAACACCTCTTATGTTCTATATAAAGTTACAAAAAAGTACATCACCCCATAACACTCAAAAAATGTACAAGTGTTCAAATTATTTACATCCAAATCATTCATCCAATATTTATGATATAGTGAAGAAGTTAAAACTAGGATTCATGAAGATGAGAAGTAAGGTGTCCTTGATTGGACTTAAAGACTTCCCAACAACTCAAGTCTTTTTTTGGACAACCTATTAGCTTCATGTTTTGTCCCTATAGACATGTGCAAATGAAATGTGAGAGACGAGATATTGTAGATTATTAATATCCCAAAATAACGACTAAAGTAAGAAATTCCTCAATGCAAAGTCTCCTTTCATCCACTATATAACTAAGGAGGAGTCACCTAGAATTTGTATTTGTGTGACTATTTTTTTCAAAATCTAGAATGAGAACCAACTTGACTACCATGAGTTTGCCAAATATTTTTTTAATTTAATTTATTTTAAAAATTAAACAATTTCAACTAGATAAAAAAAATATTAAAAAATATCTAAAAAATTATTAGTATTTTAAAAATATAAAAAATTCAATTAAATAAAATTATAAAACTACATATGAAATTATTTATACTAAATAACTATCTTCTATAATAATGTATTTTAGATAAAACAAATTAAACAAACCATAGCATATTTATATTAATAACTTATTGTACAACTTTA
>ML787815.1:11060-21100 GCA_009831015.1 Picea engelmannii | reverse complement strand
ATATAGTTAATGATTTTTTAATTGATAAAAAATATATCAAAATAATATTTATTTTAAATTATAAAATTTTAATTTGTACAAAATATTTAAAAATATTTAAAGAACAAAAAAAATAAGTTTTTTTTTTTTTTTTAAATAATGTATGATTATATCTTTGATGAGAGAGGGAGAGAAGGTTTGAACCATAAGTAGGTAGAACCATTGGACAATGAATCTCAATAACTGTAACGGTCAAGAGCAGATCAGATGTGATTATAGTGCTTTGAATGAAAGAATAAACAAATTTCCATGCAATGTAACCCACACTAAAGAATGAACACACCATCAACATAATCATGCTATTCATAGTATGAATCAACATCAACCTCTATAATAACTATACAATAACTTGCAAAGAAAACAAATAGTATTTGAAGAAGGAATGGATGAATAAGTCTCAAAGAGAAGTTCCCAAATATACAATAGATCATTGTAGAGGCCCCAATGCATCAATTCAGATATTAGATAGTGTTAGAGTTACTTCACACACACTTAGGATTTATTTTTCCTAAGGTTTTTCCTTGTTTATTAGTCATTATTAAGTCTCCTATATTTTAGGAAGAATATTCCTCTAGGGAGAATATTCTCTTCAGATTTCACTTCAGTTTGATCAGTTGAGTGGAGTCTAGATGCAACATTGGTAATATCACCATGCAACATTGGGATCATCACCAACTAATGTGCATTGTCCTTGCGATCATCACTAGACTAGTGCATTATTCATGATTCCCTAATCTCCTCACTTCAATATGTTTCAGTCAGTTAACTAAATACTGATAGACTAGTTAACTCAGACTAGGTGGCAGTTCACTCCCGTAACTGCCTGAGAGACTAGACTAGGTGGCAATTTACTCCCATAATTGTTATTGTGTGTGCAGATCACTCTATACCACCATTATGGCACATTAGTTACTCATGTATCCTATATCTATAGTAAATTATTCACTCTTTGAGTGTGGAATACGACTAGTGAGAATTCGTCCATTCTTTATCTCTTGCTTCTTCTTTCTCAAATTCTCTCTACAAATGTGTGTGGTATTTTCTATATAGATCTATTATGTGCAGGTTCAACACATTTACATGGTATCAGAGCTGACAGACTGCTAAGAAAAAGATACACCAAATTATTTTTGCGGGTATTGAAGATTGAAAAATATAGAAAAGATGGATTATTCACCGGCAATACTTCTCACGCCACATAACTATTTGGAGTGGAAACAAAAAATTATGCTTCATCTCAGATGTAGAGGCTTGTACCAAATAACTATGGCAATGGAAGTAGAGCATGATTCCGCCGATGAGAAAAATGACTTTCTCAATAGACAAAATATGGTCGTAAGATGTATCTGCATGTCTGTTTCTCCCAAACTTTTCCATCAAGTATATGAAGAATCAAAAGAATCAACTCCAAATAAATTATGTACCAGATTTGAGATTCTATTTGGGAATAAAGAAGATTGTGAATATTTCATGCAGGAGGTTGAATAGATAGAGCCAAAAGAGAAGGCATCAGAAGATCAAACATTTTATTTTGAAGAGTCTTCTACACAAGTATTTGCACAAATTTGTATTCCATTAATTGAATATGATGTCTACTCCATTTCATATTTGTTTTCTGAATTTATGTGGAATATATATGGCATGCATCTCATGGGTCACATGTAAACACTTTTCCATGTGCAATGCATGCATCTCAGGAGAGAAAAAGGGAGTCATGCACATCCGGCTAATTGTGATATTTTCTAAACAAAATTTGCAGAAAAAAATTGGATACTTGAATTCCTCTCAAGAAAATATCCAATTTTCAAAAGCAAATCGTCTGAAACAGAGTCCAAGAAGTGAAGTTATGATTATTTTAAAATCAACAAAATTTCAGCATTTTCCATAAATGACCGCACAGTTTTCAAAGTTTCATCCAAACTTTATTTGGATCTTCTTCCTTACAAGAAGATAAAGTGGATATGTGTGGACATCTCAATAGTGCATCTACTTCATCAGATCCATGCATACATCTAAATCTTCAAAAAAACCTTCAATGAACACAAACTCGCACAGTTGTGAGGTCTTCTTGGAGTGAAGGACATGGTTGCTTAGCAACTGTTTTTTGTTCCTTTTCATTTTTATTTATTTTTATGCATTGTAACTTGGGGGGGGGGAGGAGTTCCCATGAGGTTTTCCCTCTTTCCTCTTTTATTTCAGTGTATCTTTTGTATTTGGGTACCTAACATGGCCTCGTTGTCGGGACCCATTCTTTATTTTCACCATAGTGATGTTCAGGGGGGGGTGTTAGAGTTACTTCAGACACACATAGGATTTATTTTTTCTAAGGTTTTTCCTTTTTTATTATTCATTATTCAGTATCCTATATTTTATGAAAAGTATTCCTCTAGGGAGAATATTCTCTTTAGTTTTCACTTCAGTTTGATAAGTTGAGTGGAGTCTATATTCTACATTGGGATTATCACCATGCAGCATTGGGATCATCACCAACTAATGTGCATTTTCCTTGGGATCATCACCATACTATCACATTACTCATGATTCCCTAATCTCCTCCTCACTTCATTATGTTTCAGTCAGTTAACTAAAGACTGATAGACTAGTTAACTCATACTAGGTGGCAGTTCACTCATGTAACTACCTGAGAGACTAGACTAGGTGGCAGTTTACTCCCGTAATTGTTGTTGTGTGTGCGTATCACTCTATACCACCGCTATGGAACATTATTTACTCATGTATCCTATATCTATAGTAAATTATTCACTCTTTGAGTGTGGAATACAGCTAATGAGAATTCTTCCATTATTTATCTCTTGCTTCTTCTTTCTCAATTTCTCTCTGCAAATGTGTGTGGTATTTTCTAGATAGATCTATTATGTGCAAGTTCAACACATTTACATGGTATCAGAGCTGACAGACTGCTAAGAAAAAGATACACCAAATTATTTTTGCAGGTATTGAAGATTAAAAAATATAGAAAAGATGGATTATTCACCAGCAATACTTCTCACGCCACATAACTATTTGGAGTGGAAACCAAAATTTATGCTTCATCTTAGATGCATAGGATTGTACCAAATAACTATGGAAATGGAAGTAGAGCATGATTCTGCCAATGAGAAAAATTACTTTCTCAATAGACAAAATATGGCCATAGGATGTATCTGCATATCTGTTTCTCCCAAACTTTTCCATCAAGTATATGAAGAATCACAAGAATCAACTCCAAATGAATTATGGACCATATTGGAAGTTCTATTTGGGAATAAAGAATATTTTGAAGATTTCATGCAGGAGGCTGAACAGATAGATCCAGAAGAGAAGCCATCAAAAGATCAAACATTTTATTCTGAAGAGTCTTCTACACAAGTATTTGCACAAATTTGTATTTCATTAATTGAATATGATGTCTACTCGATTTCATATTTTTTTCTAAATTTCATGTGGAATATATATGGCATCCATCTCAGGGGTCACATGCAGACACTTTTCCATGCGCAATGCATGCATCTCAGGACACAAAAAGGGAGTCATGCACATCCGACTCAATTCTGATATTTTCTTAGCAGAATTTGCAGAAAAAAATTCTATATTTGAATTTCTCTCAGGAAAATATCCAATTTCAAAAAACAAATTGTCTGAAACAAAGTCCGAGAAGTGAAGTTATGATCATTTTAAAACCAACAAAGTTTCAACATTTTTCCATAAATGGTCACACGGTTTTCAAAGTTTCATCCAAACTTTATTTGGATTTTCTTCATTACGAGAAGAGAAAGTGGATATGTGTGGACATCTCAATAGTGCATCTACTTCATCAGATCCATGCAGACATCTACATCTTCAACAAAATCTTCAACGAGCACAAACGTGCACAGTTGCGAAGTCTTCTTGGAGTGAAGGACATGGTTTCTTAGCAACTTCTTTTTGTTCCTTCTCATTTTTATTTTTTTTATGCATTGTAATTTGAGGGGCAGGTTTTCCCATGGGGTTGTCCCTCTTTCCTCATTGATTTCAGTGTATCTTTTGTATTTAGGTACCTAACATGGACTCGTTGTTGGGAATCATTCTTTATTTTCACCATAATGATGTTCAGAGGGGGTGTTGGAGTTACTTCACACACACCTAGGATTTAGTTTTCCTAAGTTTTTTCCTTGTTTATTAGTCATTATTCAGTATCCTATATTTTAGGAAGAATATTCATCTAGGGAGAATATTCTCTTCAGTTTTCACTTTAGTTTGATAAGTTGAGTGGAGTCTAGATGTTACATTGGGATTATCACCATGCAACATTGGGATCCTCATCAGATAATGCGCATTGTCCTTGGGATCATCACCAGACTAGAGAATTACTCATGATTCCCTAATACCCTCCTAACTTCACTCTGTTTCGATCAGTTAATTGAGGAATGATAGACTAGTTAACTCAGAGTGAGTGGCAGTTCACTCCCGTAACTTCCTGAGAGACTAGAGTAGGTGGCAGTTTACTCTCATAATTGTTGGTGTGTGTTCAGATCACTCTAGACCACCACTATGGTGCATTAGTTACTCATGTATCCTATATCTATTGTAAATTATTCACTCTTTGAGTGTGGAATACGGTTAATGAGAAGTCTTCCATTATTTCTCTCTTGCTTCTTCTTTCTCAATTTCTCTCTGCAAATGTGTGTAGTATTTTCTAGATAGATATATTATGTGCAGGTTCAACACATTTACAAATAGGCACACCACCAAAACCATCCTAGATAGGTGATTAGGGATAAACAATGTGTCGATTTCACTAAAATACAACCATGAAAATGGTTTTCGTTAGACTATGATATATTGTGTACCATATAAATAGAAGAGAGCCATCTTCAATAAGAATACCATAATGTAACCATCATTTTTAGTGTAGCAAACATAGAGAGAGGGGGATTTTTGTTGCTTAGCATACCTAGCAAAGTGAAGAAGAATCCAACCTAGGATGGAGTTATCTCTATTTTCATTATATTATCTTGTGTTTGTGAAATTTATGTATTATTTACGAGATGATCATAAGTAATTATATTATTTACGAGATGACCATAAGTAATTAGACACAGGTTTTTTTCGAAAACAATTTTTCTTGTTACTTCTAGTTACAAATTATGGCTCAAAAAAAGAGGAGATCTATCATGAAGTCAAATTTAAATTTAAATAATGCATATTGCATATTTTAGTCTTTGAAAAAATTATACCAAATCAATTGTAAGAAACATTTAATGTTTACTCTTAGTTTATAAATTTGGTGACTTACTTATTTTGGTTCTCAATTTAAATTCTATAAGTAGGGAACCATTGAGGTAGTGACTAGGTAGACTTTGGGGTGTTTTTTATTTTATTTTTTCATTTTCAAGTATGTGCTTATAGACTTATCTTACTTTTGAGGAATGTTTTTCATGTATCTTGATATTAATTTTTGGTATTTGGTGGAAGCTTGCATCTTGCTTTAATGATTATCTTTACTTGTCTTAAACATGGTTGTTATTTGGATTATATCTTGTTTGTATGAAAATGTTTTTACATAATATTGTCTCAGTTCACTGACACATTCATCAATTATTGGCTTATGTTATTTTAAGATTTGATGCATGTAGTCATGTCCTTATGCGTAGGTGTCCATATTTATTATCACATATATGATGAATTACAAATGAAGAGTATGTCTGTTCATCAAATGATTTGAAATTACTTATAGAGCTAGGTGTTCGATCAATGAGTAGGAAAGAGCTAAATGGCATATGTGCATGGAGTGACATGAAACTTTGAAAAAAAAGGAATTAAATCATATTTCAACGACATTAAGATGATTCTAATGAAGAAAAATCATAAAGACACAACCTGCATACTTGATTGAGTACAATGAAGTCTATGGAGGAGATACTTGTGCATTATAGAAGTCTATGGAGGAGATACTTGTAGACCTTGTGACTAAGAAATTCATGTCTGTAGGACTACATGCGTCATCGACTGGGGGCCTGCAAGCCTCCCCCTCAACTAGATGTCATTCTAGTTGAACCGTGACTGAGAAGCGAAGCAAACACCGCGACGATATGGCTAACGCGAAGCAGATCCCGTCGGTATTGCCTAAATACAACTCGCCTCTGGCTGGCATGGTTAACCATGACAACATCCAATGAGATTTCAAGTACATGTTGATCACCATGTATATCCTGAATGGGATACACGTAGTTGGACCCTAGTTAGGACATATCCCAACGCTAAAGAACAATGACTTCAACCTCAGAGACCAGAAGAGCTATGTGATTCTTTCACCACATAGGTATTTGATGAATACGACTGGGAAGAAGTTGCCCATAGTCTCCCATCCATGGATAGAGGAGCTCGTGCAGTCAACAATTCTAAACGTGATGAAGATCCATCATTTTGGCCAACACTAGGAGGTTAAATATTACGTTAAAATCCTCCTGTCGTGCTACCATGGAGGGTATTTGTGGCTTGATAGGCATGTCACTGTGGATCTGGTGCAGATCCATCTTATCACGGGACTGAACATCCAGGGACCGGACCCTCACTAGTTCTACCTAGGGAAGACTTCTGATCACTCCCTAGCACAACACATAAAGGAATACTATGGCGATATAGATAAGGGAAAGTAGGGCTACAAGGTAGCCTCCATACAAGATGGCACAGTGCACCTATCTTGTCAGCTTATAGCTAGTAAGCTCATCAGAAAGAACCTTCTGACACAAGTCACTGGATTTGCAGTAGACCTTGCACGGAAATGTGTAGAAGGAATGCAAATGAACTAGGAAAGATACCTTGTCAACGAGTTGGAGAAGGACTATTGCGAAGCACAAGATCAGGGATATGAGTTTCATTTTAGTTGGCTATTGATATTGATCGCATTTGTCACTGGGAAAATGTCGAAAGGAGCAGCCTTCCCGGAAGTTGAGCCATCATAGTTGTTGGTCGTAAGGTTATCAAAAATGGTGTTCCATGTGTAATAACTATAGCTGAAGCATGTTATTGAAGCGTTCCCATGGATGAAACCCAACACTTTGCATCACTAGTGAAGTTCCATGCAGATCGACACTTTATTTATATCACTGCGCATAGGGATGAAAGCAAGGAGGAGTTACAGTCCTATTATAAGTTGACTGACGAATACATGGAGGAGATCACCAAAGAATGGCCAACAAAGTTCCTTGTCCTAGTGGAATATGCAGAACTATCTGACCCTGAAATCATCGAAAGCCCCTTGGTCACCTAGGTCAAACATGATGGATAGGCTAGTGCGAAGAAAAAGAAGAAAAAGGAGGAAGTGCAGAACATAGAAATTGATGAGGAGAACAATGCCTCAGAGGAGAGTAGGCATGAATCACCTGCAAGAGGAGGAGGAAACAAAGTGAAACAAGAAGAAGGAGGGGAAGAAGGAGAAAAGAAAGACAAAGGAAAAGTTACACCACTGAAGAATCCCCCTAATGAGGCCGAAACATCGAAGAAAAGGAAGGTTTCCCCACATAACCCTTAGCACGAAAGAATACCCAAGCCAATAAGCCTTAGTTGAAGAATGTGCTCACAGTGGACAATGTTGATCTTATCATCACAACCATGGAGGATGCCTGAGGGGATATATTGCAGAGACATGAAGCAAAGAAAGAAACATTGTATGATAGAATAGAGAAGGATCTGAAGGACATAAAGAAAGCTATCCATTCGAGCTGCACAGTACCTATTGGGCCTTCTTCAACAAAAATTCAAGAATTGAGGGATGAGCCCACCCAATTATGAAGATTAGCAGATGCAACAGAGGCTCGACTTTGTCGAGTCTAAGAAGAAAATTAGCGGGCTATAAAAGTCGTGAAGCAAGAAAAGGAGGAGGTCTTAGAGCAACTTCGAGTCGCACAGTAGGAGAAAGATGAAATTAGGGCAATGTTTGAGGAGGACAAAGAGAATATGCAGAAAGAAAAAGACCAGTTTCTCGCAAAGAAGACTGTGGTCAAAGATAAAGTCACTAAATCACTTCTCTCTATGTCGGGCTTGTCACAAGAGGAACCAGAGTCAATTGAGATACAAGTGGGGAAGCTCGTCGAAGACATTCAGTAGCTTCAAGCATGAATAATGGATTTAGAGCTACAAGCAGTGTCGAGTACTCCGCAAGAAGTGAGCAATCAGAGGGAAGAAATCGCCAAAAGAACAGCAGAAATAATCAAGGCACTCACCTCAGAGTGTAAGAAACTGAGTGATCGGAGTGCAAAGACTTATGAGTGCCTCGCAGAAGATCCATAACTGAAGAAACTGGAAGCACAACTCTAGGAGGCGAAGCCACAGGCATCCACCATGCAAGCACAGATGAAGTAGCTTACTGCAATGGAGAAAATGAATTGATCACAAGAGTAGTGCACAGTCCATAAACAGGTTACTTCCATCCAGAGTAGAGTCATGGAGGTTACATAGAGACTCTAGCCGGTGCAGGATGAAGATTGCACACTTTTTGAAGAGATTGAAGGCCAACCCTCGTAGCTAGACCAAGTAGTTGCGAACGTGGAAAAGTATCTGGAAGGGCTTGTTACATAGAAAGTGATTCAGGAGTTTGTCGAGTAGGAGGCTCTAGCAAAGAAGCAAGCCGAGGCAGCTTGAGCTAAGCTCGAGGCCTTTGAAGCAGTGTTGCCCATATCTAAGTGACTCGGGATGAGTCACAGGTGAGTGTTGGGGGCATGTTGGCCCTTGACCAAGTTTTGAGGAAACATTGGTCATTTTTTACCACTTTTGGGACTTCGACAGGCTGGCCGAAGATGGAGCACCCAAGAGAAGCGGAGATTGTGGGATCTCACTTGTTATGTGGACCCATCAAGGGGTTCATCAGGGTTTTTGTATCAGGGTTTTGTGATGTCGTCCCATGGGTTTACCCATGATTAGACCTTATTTTAATTGTATAAATAAGTAGTAGCTAAGCAATGTAGAGGGAAATTGGCTTAGTGCATGAATACTAGTGGCTATGTGCATGATGGGTTGATTATGGATGAGTGCAAGAAGTTGTAAGTGCTTTGTGCTATTAAGGAGTTGGCTTTGTGCCTTGACCTGATTTTGAGGAAGGTGGATCTAGTGTGTTGTGCACAGATCACCTGTCCACTGTGGAGTTGGGCTCTGTGGTTTTATGCACAGGAGTAGATGAATGTAAGGATATCGAAGACTAATAAATAAGAATAATTTGGTGGATGTAGCCCCACATTGGGGTGAACCACATATATCTTGTGTCCTGATGTGCTGTGTACGATGTTGTTTATGTGGTTATTTTCTTAGTGTTGTTGTTGTTACGTATAATGAATGCATATGATGTTGTATCTTAGTGCTTAATGGTATAAATGAATTCTAGATCTAAGCTAATGTTATGTGCTAAGAGGTTGGAATTGTTAGATCTTGATTATTACTGCGTTGATCTGTAATAAGGGTTAAATATATGATGTACATGAGAATCATAACCTAATGCATATTGTTGGATAAGTTCTCTGTTAAGTATTGTAATCACATATCGGTGTCCCAGTTTGGTTGTAGACACTTGATTCCTACAACCACCCCTCCTCTACCTCAGGTGAGACTTCATCTGCTTCACAGGTGTTGCCGAAAGGGCCAACAATTAGGGTTTTGTTGGTGTGTTGTTGTTATCCACATTTTTGGTTATCGAGATGATATTATGATTATGTCATGATAATGGAAAATCAAACTCTTCATCAAGAACTTTTTCCTGAAGAAGGTTACACTTGTCATTTTCTCAAAATCACATTTTTGGAAATAGTTCGCAGGCTGCATATATACTCACCTGCGAAAATCCTTCATTCTCACAGGCTGCATTCAGCTTGATTGCGAACTTCTCAAACTGTGTCAATGGTTAGGGTGTGGACATGTTTCTAAAGGAAGAAAATGAATAAGTTCTCGATCCTTCTAGAAGGAATCTTCTAGAAGGGTGAGTTGGAGTTCGAATGGTTGGCAAAATACTGACTTTCCAGATATCTTGGGAT
>ML787814.1:536872-560442 GCA_009831015.1 Picea engelmannii | reverse complement strand
GTTCTTCATATTATTCCCTTGTTTAGGAAGTGTTAGATCGTGATTAGAATTATTATTTCCCCTAACATTAATTTGATTTCTCCCTTACCCTTGGTTCTTATTCTTTTTATTCTTCCTCGTCTTCCCATGGTTAGGTGCCTAGTTATGTGTTTGGGTTTGTTAGGAAAAATTATAACTAAGATTAGAAGGTGGAAATTGAAAAAATTTAATAGTGGATGAAGGTAATATGGTAGGAAGGGGAACCTTAAAAAGAGATGGATGCTAATGGATCACCTAGAGCACATTGGACATTTTGGTGGATAAAATTGTGGAGCTCCATAGGGAACGCTTGACCCTCCATATTTGGAAAAAGGAACTTGACCAATTTGGTTTTAAGCATAGGCTATTGATTGGGTTATTCCTATATGGATGTCAACCACATGAGATGACCTCGATGTTGGATGTCGACCAATGAATGAAGATATAGAAGCATTAGGTATGACAATATACAAGTAACTTGATTCAAAATAAACCAAATTAAGATCTTGGGCACTAATGATTGCATCTTCCTCATTTAAAGGATTCTACAAGAAAACATCCCTAGAGATCAAAGGAATAAGGGACTTCAAGAACCAACATAACAAAAAATTCTCATCCAATGGGATCTTACACAAAATTATTATATGTCTCCATTCACGAATGTGATTAGTGATGTAAGTAGAAGTCATTTTTAGATTTTTTTCTTTGTATTTGAAAAGAGTTGCTTTCTCTCGTTCACCACATAAGTTTCCCTATTTTTTTAATGGAGTATCATTAATGAATGGGGTCACAAGGGTAGAATGACCACTTGAGGAAAAAATAAAAAGACACAAAGGAATATGTATAATTTGTATAAGAGAAATATATAATTCTATGAGAGAAAGGTACAAGTTCTATGAGAGAAATGTACAGTTCTACGGGATAAAGGTATAAGTTATATGAGAGAAAAGTGAAAAGACTTAAATAGGCATATGAATATGTAGGAATACAATCAACCATAGGGATGACTGGTACATTCCTACAACTGTATAATTCCAACCCAATATCTCTTTCTTGTTCATCTTCAACGCAAGAGCGCTCAATTACTGAGTAGTAAGAATTTCAACCGTAACTTCATGTCTAATGGAGAATTGAAAGTGTTCAAAAAAGTTCATACTTAAAGTAGTGTCAATAGTGTAAGTATCTCTAGGAAGGTCAATGTATGACTTATCTACCCAATCAATAAGCGTGTATTGGAAAAATCTAAGCCTAACACCATCGATCATAACATTATTAGAAGAGAATCAAAAGTGAAAATTCATTACATGGTTCAAAGGGTATTCTCTAGGCTTACTTTCAAACTTAGGTATAATTACAATAATTTAATAGGCATATCGAGCTAAGTTTCATTGAGATTAATGGGGTCATTTGATAATCACAATGAGTTTGAAAGGTTCAAACTAGCCATAAAAGATATTGTGGGTTTCCCGTGAATAGGTGGGGGAGGTGGTTGAGGGGGGTTTTTATTCTCTCCAACAACATTCCCTCCTAAAGAGGTTCCACTTGATGAGATTCCATGGACATTAATCATGTTGGATGTTGGTAAAGTGCTATTAGGTGCTTATCTATGAGGGGGAGAAAACCTACTAAATGAAGTAGTTTCACAACTAAGTCTAAGAAAATATATAAGTTTGTTCAAAGCAACGATGTCACAATTTCTCACAAAGTTCTCTAAAGTCTCAATGGTGTTAATTTTAAGTAATCAAATAAAAACAACACACCTTATGACACACTATTGAGCTTCAAGAAAAAAAATTGTAAACAAACCTTCCAAATGTGCATCTATCAATAGTGATGAAGGATAATGGTGTAAGGTTACACATGTGAAGGTAAGAAATTAATTTAAAAATATCCAAGTATGCTAAAGTTTATAAAACCCAATGGGTCATCAAGGCCAAATATTTCCTACAAAGGACTCCTCACCATAAGCATAGAAGGAAATTACCTTGAGTGAAACCTAAAGAAAAGTCACTATAGTTACCAATTCACATTGTATGTTGAGTGGATGGAGTTACTAAACCCTTATAAACCATTGGTGTTGATAATCTAATTAACTTATGGAAGTGGAGTAATCCAATAAATGCTGGGTTAACCTTGGGTCCTCTACTTAGTGCTTATTTAGTCCATCACATGCATATAGGAGGAAAATGTAGGTCCCCAAATCACAATGATGTACACCTCCAATTGTACATGCAAATGCGTCTCCCTAGTCACACACAAATGTTAATATGGTTTCTAATTTTGATAATCCTTGGGGATTTTTAAGAAAATACCCTAATCTAAACCCAGACCTAGGACCCTAGTATGATATAATGTTGGTGTGCTATTCCATAAAAGAAACAAATCTATGCTAATTACATTGTGAATGTTTATTTTGGGGTTTTCTGTCTGATGTGTTGTGCAGTTTGATGTGTGTATTTACATAGAAGAGTTGCTTGAAATGAAGAGATAAAAAGGAAAAGTTCTTCAAAATTGACAAAAAATTATTCACTTTCCTCTTAATTTAGTAACTTCAAACCTCATAAACAACCAAAAATCAGGAAGCACAAGGAGTAAGATAAACTTGAAATCCATAAAATATAGAAAATCCCTTTTTTGAAGCCTAAAAACACAAATCTGTGCATAAAAGCAAGGGACATAAAGCATTAGCATGATGGAAAAGGTCAAACAAAAGTGCCATTGCACAAATATAAAAAATAGACGAGTGGAAATTTTTTGGGATTAAGAATGCTTCTAGAGGAATCATCCGAGATGCTTAATCCCAAAAACCTACGACCATTACCTGGTTGGCCCCCGCCACCATTTGCAATTTTTTAAATTTATACAGGCATGAGGCCTCTTGACCTGACTTAGAAACCATGATGGTTTCTACCACCTTTTAGCCACATTGTAGAGTCAAACTGGTCACTTTTGTGATATTTAAACCATGGTGAATACTAAGACAATGCATTGCTTTCACAAACCCTGTTAATGTATCATCTTTGAGTGTAGTTCATAGAAAGATGATTATGTAGGTTTCTTTAGGTTTTAGGCATGATCACATTTTCTATGGAAAAGTAGTGCAACAATGCATAAACAACCAAAATAGGGGCATGACCAAGAAAACATTAATCAAGATAAAAAATAAATTCAAAGAAAATGGTTACAATGTTGCACTAGTGCTTATCTTAGATAGAGAGACGCCACTAAAGAAAAACTAGAGAGAAAATCAAACCAAGAAATGTCTACAACTTCTAAGGATGAGATCTAAATGGAAATAAACTCCTCCCCATTGGAGTCTCCATTATTTTGACAACAATTTTTTCACATGATTAACTACTCATTCCCCTCTAACATATTGGTATACTATTGTTAGACAACACAAAAGTAAAGGATTTTTACTCTATCAAGCAAAGAAAGGAAGCATCATCTAAGCTAGGTTTTGACAAGAATGGAAATAAGAACTTTTAATTCACATTGTTGAGTACATGGGGTAGAATACATGGCAATGCGTTATGAAGATAACATTATTTTGTACATGATAACAAACTTATATTTCTATCAATATGATTTCAATTATTGAGAGATGGATTATTAAGGCTAATTATATGGAAAAAATGGAAAATACATAAACAACCCAATTGAAATGGAATTTAGATAAACCCATGATGGTCTAGGGTATCTAGGTGGTTTAGTGACCAATGGGGAATGTTATAATAAAAGTGAAGAAAAGGTGCATTCCAAGGTGTTGAAATTTAATCCACCTCTAGTGTCTCGTAAATAAAAAGGATTCAATACCAAAACCACTTTTGTAAAATCCCAAGAAGAAAGTGTGACTTCATCATAGAATGAATTACCTACAAATGAAGGCAATGCCAAGTATCAAAGTTCGGAAAGGGGAAATAATCTCAAGAAAAATAAGGAAATCCAATTTCACTGCATAAGGAACACCTAAGGATTTTTTCAAGGAGTCCAATAAATAAATATATAAAATTGAGAGAAGGTGATAGTACATCAATCCCTTCATGTTGCACAAGTTTCAAGATGGATGATAAGGAGGTGACCCAATTATCTCCACTAGAAACAAGCACTCCAAAATATGCCCCACCTAATGAGTTACCACCAATATTAACCATGTTGGATGTTGATAAAGTGTTATTAGGTGCCATCCTATCTAGTGGAGAAAACCCACTAAGTGGAATAGTTTCACTACTAAGTGTAAGAAAATATATAAGGTTGTCTGAAGCAATGGTCTTGAAAATTCTCACAAAGTTATGTAAAGTATCAATGTTTTCAATTTTGAGCAATCAAATAAAAATAACATATCCTTATGACACATTATCATGCTTCAAACAAAGAATCTGTAAACATACCCTTCAAATGTGCATCCACCAAAAGTGATGAAATCCATTGGTGAAGGTTAAAAAAATGAAGGTAAGAAAGTAGTTTCAACAAACACGGGGTATGCTCAAAGGTAATCAAGACGATCTTCCTCCTTTCAATTTTCCAAGAAAATTGGGAAATTATAAGAAAAGATGGAAATTGGTAAATTGTTTTGAATGGTAGGAAATAATCATAGTATTATAATTTTGACCTTTCATTGTCCAAAAACGTATCCATAATTAAGTGTGAAGGAGGCCATTTTATAGTATTAAGGTTCATCCTAGGGTTTTTAGAAGATAAATAGGTCCACAGTCTAGAACCATCTAGGAATATATGTGCTTTAGGTGCACCATCATTGATCAAAGTGGATTATGTCAAAGATAGTGTGTTCCTTGACCAATTTTGACCATGTAAACTAAACAACACATGTATTAGATTTATCTAATTGTTGTTGTGCCCCCTTTGAAGAGGAAATCATGTGGATCATTTAAACAAAATAAAACTGATAATTAACCAAAGTTATCAACTTCACGCTATCTAGACCACATGACAATGCATTCTAAAGATAACATTGTTTTTTACACGCAGGCCAATTTCAGTATGATATATAGGCTTTGAATTACTCAAGATATGAACTATGAAGGTGATGCATATGGGAAGAATGGACAATGCATAAAAAACCTAATTAAAGTGGAATCTAAACCAACACATGATGGTCTAGGGCATCTGGGTGGCATAATGACTAGTGGGCAATGTTCTAATACAAGTAAAGAAAAGGTGTGTTCTAAGTTGTTTGAATGTAAGCAACCTATATTACCTATAAAATAAAATGAGTCAACACCAAAACCACCTTTGTAAAATCTAAAATCTAAATTATGACTTCATCAAAGAATGAACAACCTACAAGTCATGGAAATGACATGGATCAAATATTGGAAAGGAGGAAACAATCTCAAAGAAAAAGAAGGAAACCCCATTTCACTCCAAAAGGCAAGAAAAACAACTAAGGAGTTGATCAAGAAGGAGAATCATGTTAGAATATAAGAGATGTGCTCGTTTTCACCATAGACAATATAGCAATATTGCCACCTAACCAGAGGCACAAAGGTCACCGCCGAACACCTTTAACCTTGACAGAAAGAATGATTCTGGAAGCCAACCAAGGTAGCGTACCTCTCTCCAAGTCTAGTGTACCAAACAAAAATAGCCAAAGACCAAGCAGAAAGTCCAAACCATAACCCAAGACTAAGTCACTACTGCAATAGTTGCAGTTCTCCACTAGTCATGCACACCTCTAGTCCTTATGCAATTGTGAGTGAGTGAGTCCAAAATGTGCACTAGTGCCCTCTATTTATATTGCTCCACTCACATGATTGGGCTGACTTGTCTTCCTGGAGGCTAGTAACTCAATAATAATTAATATCTTGAGCCGACTTGTCTTCTAGGGTTATTATCCAACATTTTAGGGTTTCTCTTGCTTCCCGGAATATTCTAGTCTTGTCAAGGTTACACGTAGAGGTTAATACCTCCCGCAACTACCATAATATCAACACTCCCTCCTAGCTAGGGAGGTATTAAAGGAAATGGTATTGAGCACAAACAAATCATTCAAATGGTAGCATCATCATATCCACACAGGCTATCTCATGATCAAATAACGAGCACCATCATCACTATCCAAATAGATAGTCTCCATGGCAATCAAAATAATGCCATCCAATATAACACAACTATGTCTATACATAGTACCATACAACTACTATCCAATGGCACATAACCACTCCTAGTAGCATACTGCTGCTAACCAGTGACACACAATCACTACCAGTGGATCACATCCACCATAGTAGAATACAAATATTGTCCAGAGACATACTGTCTCTACAATAATCATATCATCTGATATCAACAATATCATGATACAAACTGAGTCATCTGGGCCATTCTTCCACTCACATCTATGAGATATGGAAGATCATCTACCCTCAAAAAGTTAAACATCAGCCATGGGCTATTTGGACTATTCTTCTCAAGCATAGAAGAATAATTGTCCTTGATTTCTGAACCTGGATCATTCACCTAACTGGGCCATTCTTCCGACACTAATCACAGTGAAACCTGGAGAGAATGATTTTTCCCTAGGGAATTACTATCTCTGATTGCTGAACCTGGACCATTCACCTAACTGGGCCATTCTTTCAGCACTAATCATAGTGCAACTTGGAGAGAATGAGTTTTCCCTAGGGAATGACTATCCAGACCATTTCCTATGGAAATGACTGTCCTACACCAACCTCCTATAAAAGAACATTCTTTGAAACTGATCACAACTGTGAATTTCGAAAGAATGACTTCTCGGAGAGACGAACCATTATGCTTGAACACTACTCAGAGTGACTGCCAAGAAGAATGACTGTCCTAGACCATTCCCCCACACTGTCCACAACGAGAATCTCTGTCTATGGCACATCAACAATCTATCAAACCATTTTCATTACTAAAATGACTATATGATCTAGACCATTCTCCGAATTGGAAAATGACTGTCTCTCAGAAATCTTGGACCACTTTTTCGGACTGGAAAGTGACTTCCCAACCTGGACCATTTTCCAAACTAAAAATGACTATCCATATATCAATAACATATCATTTCTCCCTCCCAACCTAGGGAGCCATCTCTTCCCTTTTAACTAAGGGAGTTATCTCCACGAGCCCGATCTTGTCCCTTAAGTACGCAAACTTTATTTTGGACAGAGGCTTTGTCAAAATATCTGCTACCTGCTCATTTGTGGAGATATAGGGGAGTTTCACTTATCCTTTCTGGGATTTATCATGAATAAAGTAGTATTTGATATCATGTTTCGACTGGTCATGAAACACTGGGTGTTCTGATAGCTTCATACAACTTTGATTGTCACTGTATTTTACGGTCGAATCGGGTACCCGATCAAATAGTCCAAAAATCAACTTCTTCAACCATACTTATTCAGTACACGCTTCACACACTGTGATATATTATGCTTCTGCAGTGCTAAGTGTGACAGACTTATGTTTCCTACTGGCCCATGATATCATAGTAGATCCGAAGCTGAAACAACCTGAAGTACTCCCTCTGTCTTCTACACTCCCTGCCCAATCTGAATATGTGAATCCATGAAGTTGTATATTATTGGTTGAGGTGTATATTAAACCATAGTTTAACGTTCCATGAATATATCTTAGAACATGCTTTGCAACTATCCAGTTTTCATGTTTGGGTTCCACCTGGAACTAGCTTAAAGTGTTTACAACAAAGAAAATATCTGGTCGAGTATTCACTAGATACATCAATGACCCAATCAGTTTCTGATACAGGGATGGATCTACTGGATCAGAATATGAGTCTCTTACTTTTCTTATGTCTGTGGTCATAGGAGTGGCCATGAATTTACAATCCATCATTCCAAATTTTTGAAGGATTTTTACTGCATACTTTCCTTGTCTAAGGAAGACTTCACCACACTTCTTCCATACTTATATTCCCAAGTAATAATGCATGAGACCAAGATTTTTCATATTGAACTCATAAGCTAACTCCTTCTTACACTAGGTGGTGAGAGACTCTGTACCTGTAAAAAAAAATTGTCGAAATATAAAAGTAGAATCACATGTGCATTGTTTACAACCTTGTAGTAGAGATTTGGATCTGCATGACTCTTAGAGAAACCAAGTCTTATTAAGTAACTGCCAATTCTGGCATACCAAGCTCTTCGAGTTTGCTTGAATCCATACATGGCTTTCTTTAATCTGCAAACATGAGTGTCTATGGGATGCACCTAAAACCTTGAGGTTGTTGAATGTATACTTCTTCTTCAATTGCTCCATTGCAAAAAGTTGTCTTTACATCCATCTGATGTAAAATCCATACCATGGAAGCATCCATAGACATAATGGCTCTAATAGAATTATACCTGGAAACAAGAGAAAAGGTCTCGTCATAATATTCTCCCTCCTTCTGGGAGAACCCTCTAGCCACGAACCTTTCCTTGTATTTATCTATGCTTCCATCTACTGCATGTTTGGTCTTATAGACACATTCCGAAGTTACCACTAATTTTTCCTTGGGTCTAGGCACAATTTCCCACCCGTCATTTTTCATGATGGACTGGTATTCTTCTGTCATGGCTTCTTTCCACTCTTTCTTCTGAATCACTTCTTCAAATGTGGTGGGTTCTTCATTTATAAGTTTTGTCATACATGCTGCATAGCTGGAGAATCTTTTGGGATTCTTTCTTTCTCTGAAAGTGCCACTTGGAGCTTTGAGTCTTTCTTCTTCTTGTAGAGTAGCTTCAATCCAAGCTGGAATTTTTCTAGTTTTGGGTACATTAACTGATTCAATAGGTCCGCATGGTTGCATTGGATGATCAAGTTGTTCTGGTTCTTCATTCTGACTTTCTAGAATACATGTGCTTTCTTCTTTAGGCTCTCCATATTCCTCTTCCATGGAGTCTTCTATAGATTTCTTGAAATCCAACTTCTCATCGAAAGTTACATCTTTGCTGACTTCAATATTATGTTATGGAATATAGATTATGTAGGCTTTAGAGGATTCATTGTATCCAACAAATATGCCCTTGCTTCCTAAGGGTTCTAGTTTCTTCCTTTTATTCTTGGGAACATGAATGTAAACAGGAAAACCAAAGATTCGTAAGTGTTCCACACTAGGTTTCTTTCCTGAGAAGGATTCTTCTAGATTCATATCCTTCAATATCAGGTGGGGAATTCTGTTTTGAACATATATTGTTGTCACAACTACTTCTCCCCATAGGTACATGGATAGACTTTGATCATTCATTAGTGCCTTCACAATTTCTTCAATGGATCTATTCTTCTTTTCTGATACACCATTTTTTTGAGGATTATGAGGAATGGTTAGCTCCCTCCTAATCCCTATTGATTTACAAAAGGAAACAAATTCCTTGGATGTGTATTCTCCTCCATTATTTGTTCTCAAAATCTTGATTTTCTTGTTTGTGAGGTTTTCTATTTCTTCCTTGAATTCCTGAAACTTGTTGAATACTTCATCCTTTGTCTTCAGGAGATACAACCAAGTATTTCTTGAGTAATCATCAATGAAGGTTACATAATAAAGAGAACCTCCTAGAGATTTGACTGGAATTAGACTGCAAACATCTGAATGTATTATATCTAGGATTTCCTTAGATATATTATCGCTACTTGAGAATGGATTCTTAACATTCTTACCAAGTGCACATCCTCTGCAAATTCCTTCATGTACAGATTGTAGTTCTAGTATTCCTACAACCATTTTCTTGAGGAAAGGTAATGCTTGATAGTTAAGATGAGCATACCTTATATGCCAAAGTTCATTGGGATTGACTTAATCCTATACAAGTGCTTCATCATTTCGTTCTAGTAGTCTATATAATATGCCTTCATGAGTTCCAATAAATCTAGCATTCTCTATGCTGGAGTCTCTAGACCAAGATAGTACTTCACCATCTACAAAGGCTATTTTATTTCCTTTGTGTTCTATGAAAGAGATAGATACAATATTCTTTTCTAAAACAGGTACATATAAGACATTGCTCAAATGAACATTGTTACCTGATTCCAATTTGATGGAGGCTTGACCAATTCCTTTGTCTAGATAGGTGTTCTTGTCTCCAAGTTCTACTTTGTGAGATGTCTTCTTCGTTAATATTCGAGAGTCTAATTTGGTCTCCTATCATATACCTGGAAGCTCCACTGTCAATTATCCACATGCCATCTTCAAGGGATCCTGCAAGAGATTAATAGTGTAGACGATCTACCTTTTTATTCATGATTTTTGTTGACTGATAGTTGGTCAAACTTTGAATTTGACTGGTCAAACATTGAATTTGATTGGTCAGACGTTGAATTTGACCCAAAATCTCAACCTTGACGTTTTTTCCTTCTGAGAGTGCCAATAGGTGTGCTTGACTAAGAAGACGCACTAGGATATCCTTTCCTTGGTCAAAATGTTCCATCATAAGGTGTTGGGAAAAAGGTGTAGGTTTTTGCAGCTGCACTTTCTAGAAACCCTAGCGACAATGCTTCAGTAACTGCACCTGCTAGAAACCCTAGCAATAGTTCTTCAACGGGATTTATAAGATATGGCTTATCTTCCTTCCAGTGGTTATACTGACTGAAGGAGGTGTGGGCCCATAACATGTTAGAATATAATAGATGTGCTTATTTTCACCATAGACAATATAACAATATTCTCACCCAACCATAGGCATAAAGGCCACCCCAGAACACCTTTAACCTTGATAGAAAGAATGATTCTAGAAGCCAACCAAGGTAGTGTACCTCTCTCCAAGGCTGGAATACCAAACAACAATAGCCAAATACCAAGCAAAAAGTCCAAACCATAACCAAAGACTAAGTCACTACTGCAACAGTTGCGGTTCTTCACCAGTCATGCGCACCTCTAGTCCTTATGAAGTTGTGAGTGAGTGAGTCCAAAATGAGCTAGCTCCCTATATTTGTACTACTCCAACTCACTTGACTGGGTTGACTTCTCTGCCTGGAGGCTAGTAACTCAATATTGATTAATCTCTTGAGACGACTTGTCTTCTAGGGTTATTATCCAACGTTTTAGGGTTTTTCTTGCTTCCCAGAATATTCTTGTCTCATCAAGGTTACACATAGAGGTTAATACCTCCCGCAACTACCATAATATCAACAAATCCAACAATCAAATAAAAGAGAGAAGATGATTGTACATCACTCTCTTCATGCTGCACAATTTCCAATATGGATGACAAGGAGGTGACCCAACTATCTCCATAAGTAACATTCCCTCCAAAGGAGTTTCCACCTAATGATATTCCATCAACATTAACCACGTTGGATGCTGGTGAATTCCTACTAGGTTCCTACCTTTTAGGGGTACAAAATCCACTAAATAGAGCAACATCACCACTAAGTGTAAGAAAATGTCTAAGGTTGTTCAAAGCATTAATGTCACAATTTCAATAAATTTCTATGAGGTCTCAATGGTGTTAATTTCAAGTAATAAAATACAAACAACACACTCTTATGATAGACTATTGAGCTTCAAGAAAATATTTTGTAAAGGTACCTTCCAAATGTACATCCACCAAAGGTGATGGAAGGAAATGGTGGAAGGTTATATGGGTCAAGGTAAGAAAGTGATTTCAATAGTCCCGAGTATGGTCAAAGATGATCAAATCCAAGGGGTCATCAAGTGATCTATAAATGGCAGGCCTATGGCTCATCCATATAAAAAACAAGCATACTAAAATATGCAAATAATTTTGTATATCACTACTTACTATTTCACTATAGTAAATGACTATAAACCTAACTTACATATTGAATTAAAATGCATAAATAATTCTAAAGTATACAATCATTAACACAACAATAACATAGATAACCCTGGAAATCCAATCATGGGAAAACTAGAAAACTAATGACTTCTTGACTATTTTAGTAGTGAGAAGAAATTATATGCATTACAATAAAATAGCTACACTCAATAACACATTTTAGAGTGTTCTTTCTATTTAGTTGCAAAACAAGTTTTTACAAGATCCCACTTTAATTTGGTGTACCTCCTCTTGTTTGGAAAATATATAATTAATACCTAGAAACAAATTTTTCTCCCTCTGTAATGGAGGATGATCTAAACCTTTAATCCATTCAGTCTCAAAATATGCTTTCACTATCAGAGACCTCTTCTATATCCAAAATTGAAGTCATCCTTTCATCATTTTGTCTATCATGTTTTGCAACACTAGGTGTTTTTTAGAAGTGCTCTTGATCAACTTCTACAATTAATCCTTCAACAACTTCCTCCTCCATCCTCTTTAATAAATCCCTTAGTATGAAGACCAAGGGATAGGGGAAAGTGAATAGTTTCCTTGGGTATATTAAATACTTCATTGTGAGACAAACTGGCTCCCTCAGCCATCAAACAAAAACTTTCAATCCATTCGTTCTTTAAGAAAACCATCATCATCTGCTTGACTTCTACTTACTCAAAACTTCCCTTGCTGCAATGCGTCCTCCTCCTCTCTTGTTTTAGAACCCTCAAGTTTTAAACAATATTATTTTCTATTCCTTAGCTCTTATGTCCATTCACATTCTTGTCTCAATGCATTTCCTCTTTGTTGAAAGAGGTGCAAGTTTTTCCTCCAAGAATGCCAAGAGATTCCCAACTATTTTTTAGCTAGCAAACCTAGCCGTGTTTCCACCTTTTATGGGATGAAATAAATGAATACGACATTAAAAGTTTTCAATCATATAGATATGGTTTTCAACTACTTGTAAAAATTTCACTACCAATGAACATCATATGACTAAGTTATGACAAAATTAAATGTACATCCATTTCACATTTTTTAGCGGTAAATAGATGAATCAAAGGTTGATTTTTGTGGATAGGTGTGGATATGTACCAACTAACCTCAATCCATATTTCATCTTCATCTGACTTTTTATTCCCTTGTTATACTAAAAATAAAAAATTAGTTTTTAAACTTGTTTGCTTCTACAACAACTAAGACAATTATGCAACAACTACATTTTGGAGATTTTATGCACTATATTAGAAAAGATGCAACAACGTATAGCATGGCCTCTCCAGTGTTCCGCAGTAAGAATGAGAATCTTTCATTTGGGATAACTGCAACAACAAGGTTGAATTCCACAACATGCCTTCATTTTACATCTTCCCATACATTTTTGGTGACATTTGTGTTTTTAACTCAACTTAAGTTTAGTCATGAGAATTGGATTCATTATATTGGATCCATTTTGGATTACACCACCCTATTTTAGGATTTTGAGTCCTACAAAATATATGACACCATTTTTCTCGAAGTGTCTTGAACTTGGACTCTTGATACCATCATTTTTCTCCAATTGCTTGAACTTGGTTTTGAATATGATCCAAGTTTGCTCAAGCTTGGACCTAATTCCAATAGTATTTTCCCATATTTGAACTTGGCTCTAATACCATATGATTCATAAATGGTAGGCCTATTGTTGTTTGTCTCACTAACAAAGATACTAAAATGCAATTTTTTTTGTGTGTATCTCTACTTTCTATTTTGTTGTAGTAAATGAATACAAGCATAACTTGTAGAATGAGTTAAAATGTATAAAGAGTACCGAAGTAAACAATCATCAACACAATAACAATGTAGATATACCGTAGAGACCTAGTCTTGAGAAAACTAAAAAAATAATGGTGTCTCTACTCTTTTAGCAGTAAGAGGAAATTACACACAATATTATAAATTAGCTACAAACTCTCACTAAGAGATTTTAGAGTGTTCTTACTATTTCTCTATAATGCATATTTTTACAAGCTCCCACTTGAATTTGGTTTACCCACTCTTGTTTATGAAATATATACTCGATGCCTAGAAAAAAACTTCCAATATGAACCAAGCTCCTTGAAAATAATAAAAATTCAATGAATACAGTCCACTTCGAGGGGGAAACCTTCTTTACAATATATACACTTTAGAATACAAGGTGAGATGCTTATACAAATCATTCTCCTTTATTATAAATACGAGATAAAGTGAGCATGATGTAACTTGCCACTAAGTTGACCTAATCCTAGCTAATAAACTCATAATAAATGAGTGTTAGGGCCTTAGGGGCCTCTCTTTAAAAAACAAAAATTCCCTCAAAGCTTGTAATTGAGGGTATTTCTTCATGAACTGCTCATTTTCCTATGTAGCTTCTTTTGGAGTCATATTCTTCCACTTGATTAGGTACTCCATAATGGTTCTATTCCACATATATATAGAACACTAATCTATAACTTTTTCCATCTCAAGAATCAACTTCCCTTCTTCAACTAATTTTGGAAATTTTGTCTACACCGACATAATTTGTCCCAAAACCCTTTTTAGGAAAGATACATGAAAAACCTTATGAATGTGAGAAGAAGAAAAAACCGACTCATACGCCACTTGTCCATTCTTGCGAATAATATTGTAAGGTCCATAAAATTTTGGAGCTAATTTCCGATTCTTCTTTTGTTTGAGAGTAGATTTCTTATAAGGTTGTAGTCTAAAAAATACCCAATCATCCTCCTCAAATTGTCTTTCACTTTGATGTTAATCTGCTTGCTGCTTCATCATGTTTTTTTTTTTCATTTGTAGGTTTTCTTTAAGAATTGTCAATGTTTCTTTAGTCTTTTCCATATGTGACTCTATTTCCTCCACTTTGGAATGGTCATACAAAAAATATTAGTTTCTAGGAGCTGGATATCCATAAAGGGATTAAAGGGCTTCAAATGGGGACATCTTAGTAGATGTGTGATAGATGGTATTATACCACCATTCTATTAGAGGAAGCCACTTCACTCTTTGAGATTGCTTGTCTAAAGAATACAAATGTAAATAACTCTATAAACATTGTTAACTATTTCCATTTGACCATCTGTTTGTGGATGATATGCTAATCTCATAGCTAGTGTTGTTGCACTCATCTTCCATAATTCTTTTCAAAAAATTCCTGTGAATTTTTTTATCTCTATCACTTACTATTACTTTAGGAATTCTGTGAAGTCTATGGATTTTCTTCATGAATAATTATGCCACTTGACTTGTTGTATATGTACTTTGAATTCCATAAAACGCAAAAAATATATCCTTACCTTCTAATTTTGGTAAACCTATGTTGAAATTGTAATACCCTTAGGCCGAACCCCAATGATAAATGTAAATACAAATGTACTTAGGCTGGTGAGTTAGGATGCATAAAGGGAAGTATATAGATAATGTAAATGTAAATGTATTCACATGAAAATATTAATAAAAACACATCACTACGACATACCAACCATGTAAAAGAGTACGGGGGACTAAACTCCACTAGTTAGGGAAAGGGCGCTAAACCTTAAGGATAAGGGGCTAAGATAGGGAGCTTAATCCAAAAAGGATTATTAGATTAATATTCCTTAAAGTATAAAGTATGGATAATTATTTTATCCTAAGTTTTAAGGATGGGGACAATTGGGCCAAAGTAGCTCTCGACATGAAAAGTGTCAAGTTGGGAACATGCATACATATAGTTGGGACTTAGTTCCTTTTCCCAACATTCCATCATTTTTCATTCATGAATATTAGCTATACTATGTACCTTTACATTACTATCATTGTGGCTGTACCTTACCTAAACCAGTACCATACCGTACATGTACCTGGTTAACTTAAGAACTGGATTGAAGATGCGGGTTGTCAGGCTCGTGATAAATTCTATCTAGGTGAGAGAATTGATGGGAATTGATTTCCTGAAGGTGCCAAATTGCAGCTACAGGGCTCTGAGACTTCCTATCCAACCTGTTGTCGAATCCCCATAAAGGAAGTGGGGTAGACGAAGGAATGTTGAGCAGAGAAGGGGCACATTTCTTGGGGTGGGATAGGCATGTGGGGAATGATGGACCATAGGTTGTTAGTTCGAGTTGGCACCTGTGAAAGAGTTTTTCTTGTTGTTTGAGATACATAGCCTAGTTAGGAATTCCTTTACCTGGGTGGAGTTTAGTCCCAACTCGGGGGTGACCCACTATTGAGATTTTTGAGCAATGCGGTGTAAGGATGGATGGAACGTGGAAGGTTTGCACATAGTTGGTGATATGTTTACCAAGATAAGTGTCAATTGTGTGTTAAATTACATGCTGCATTATTATTTATGCGTTTATTTTTTTGGTTTTTTCCTGTGTGCGTTGCATGTGTATTTTTATTATTATCATGTATGAATCTGTGCATTTGTAAAGTTTCTATATGTTTTAATTCTGTATATAGTTCGAAAATTTTATGTGGAATACCCCGGTTGGATGCTGGGGATGTTACATAAATCCATTGATATCTCTTCCCATCTTTGATTAGGTATGTGTAAAGGCGAAAGTAAATCTGGAGTTTTTGATGTTTCTCCTTTATTTCTTTTGCAAATCAAACATTATATTACAAATTTTTGAATGTATTTCTTTATTCCTTCCCAAAAATATCTTTTTTGATCCTTTGATATGTTTTAGGTAACCTTGAATGCCATGCCATCAGAGAGTCAGAACAATCCCTTAATATTTGTTGCTTCAACTTTCATTGAGGGCATACAAATATTCTACCCTTCTACCAAAGAATA
Organism: Picea engelmannii; assembly: GCA_009831015.1. Taxonomy (NCBI): domain Eukaryota; kingdom Viridiplantae; phylum Streptophyta; class Pinopsida; order Pinales; family Pinaceae; genus Picea; species Picea engelmannii. Next base: position 543,867 of record ML787814.1, on the reverse strand, counting down.
TCTCTCTTCCATTCCCAATGTTTCATAGAGTTCATCCCTTCCTTAATACATTATATTTTTTGTCTCGTACTATTGTCATTTTTCCATTCATGGTGGGCTTCTTCTTACCACATTGTAATGGAAGATGTAATGGAATATAAACTTGAGGCATATTCTATTCTAGAAAGAGCATATGTGACCACATTTTCCTTCCCCTTTTTGTAGATTATTTCAAAGTCAAACCTCTACATTTTTTCTACCCATTTTTTTTGCTCTTCCGATGACAATATTTTCTCTAAAAAGTACTTTAGGATATTATGGTGTGTATTGAATTTAAAATGCCACCCAATGAGATATGGTCACCATTTTTTATTGCATGTAGAATTGCTACCATTTCTTTTTCATATGTAGATTTCACCAAGTCTTTTCCCTTTAATTGTTTACTTTCAAAGTCCAATGATCTCCCTTCTTGCATCAATACTACTCAAATTCCTTGTCCATATGCATCACATTCGACTATGAATGTTTACAAAATCAGGGGTTGCCAATACTCATGTAGAAGACATGACATCTTTTAAGATTGAGAATCACTACAAGTAGAACGCCTTGTAGTGGAGGTTTTTACGGAACCTCTCCAAAAAAATTATCCCTTCTCTATTTATAGCGGAGATTGTTAGAAGAGGTGGGCGACCGGAGGTTTGTGTAGAGGTTTTTTATTAGTGCACATGTAATATACATACGCACTTGTGTGCACATAAAAAATAACCCCCCGACACTTAAATTTTCAAAAGCACCATTGTAAGTTATCATAAAAATAACAAGCACCAATCAAAGCACATCGGTGCTATTGAATCTTACAAATCATTGTGTATCACTGTCATTAGGAGCATTGCAGTAGGGTAAATAAAAAAAATTACCAAACTGATTTTCATTGTTACACTTCATCATGTTCTTCCAAACTCTCAGGCAACCACCGATGCTCACTCTCCTTCCAAAGATGCCATGTTTTTGGTGCTCTACAACGAGTTGCATAGCTCCACTCGTAGATTCCACACATTTCCAAATTTTGGAAATTACCACAAATTTTCATTTTCTCTCAAAAGTGGACCCATGCCTCCTTGGGAGAAAAGAGTCTAGGTAAATTGTTTATTACCTTCCTATTTTCATTTTCATTCGATTAAAATTTGAATTTAGCTTGAAATTTGACCATTTTTTCAATTTGTTTTCCAATTATGCGCGGTGCACCTGAACGCTTCATCTCACCCCAAAGCACTATGTCCTGTGATAAATTCAGAGTAAGAACCACCACAAGTGCATCTAATATAAATGTACGCACCGATGTCATTCAAGGAAGAGCACCACACTAAATTTAAAAAACAATGCGGTGCATCTTTTGTGATTCCCCCAACTGGTGCATCACTTGTGATGCCCCACACTTGGTGTGTTATAAAGGAAAATGCCTGTTAAAAAACATGTCATTTCTCTTGGAACACTAGAGAACCAGCACATTCCATTTAATTAAGCACACTGCAACATTTACAACTCACAAAATTTAATGTAGCGGTGCAACCATTTTAACCAAATGCATCGGTGTTGTTAACATAATAACATCGAGACATATATTCATTGACTTGGCATAGCATTGTGTCTCGTTGGATCTATTGTTACTGGTGCTCTATGATTCACAATGCACTGTTATGCAAAACACTTGTTCTCCAATAACACGGTAGCATCGGTGCGTTCAAAGTAACACATCGCACCACGTAAGTTGCAATATTTTTTTTGAACTTAGTGGTGCCCATAGGTCCAAAAAATGCATTAGTATTGTAAAGAACATGACACCAGGATGAATATTTCAAAATCTATTAGCATAGTGTGTCTTATGGGACACATCGCTAAAACACATGGCGATGTGAAAATAAACAAGGATCATTGGTGCGTAAGTGCTAACAGTACTCACCATTAATGTTAAAGGAAAACCACTACAATAAGTTTTAAAAAATAAACATAACAATGTGTCTTTTGTGAGGCCTCATCCTCGGTGCATTGTGAAATACAATGCACTGTTAAACAACTTTCTGGTGATCTGGTAGAATGAGCGCACCAATGCTTTCAATTTAACAAACCTCACCGGTAAGTTTGTGTGCCATAAATTTTAGCGTAGCGGTGCATCCTTGTTAACTAAATGCACTAGTGTTGTTAAAAGAACTGCACTGAGAAAAATATTGAACAACTTGGCATGCTGGGGCATCTCATTGGACACCCTGTTACGGATTCTCTACACAACCCAACGCATCAAAAAACAAAATTCAGGTTCTCCAATAACACAGTAACACTGGTGAGTTTATATTAACACATTACACCACTTAATTTGCAATGAAACAATTTAACCTAGTGGTTCCTTTAGGTATAACAAACACATCGATGTTGTAAAGAGCATGACACTAGGTCAAATATTTCACAATTTAACAGAGCGATGCGTCTTATGGGACACACCAGTAAAATACATTGTGGTTCGACAAGAAACGTGGTGCATTGGTGCGTGACAGTAACAACACAACATGGTGATGTTGTTTTTCTGATATAGAGCATCGTTTGTGGTGCGTAGTTATTGTTTTAGGCACACTGATTAGTTTTCTACATTTTCTTGTAAACAAAAATTAATTTTAGTTTATTAAATACGAGTTATTTGTATATGTGTGTGTGTTATAATTTCAATTCATTTTATCTATATATATGTGCCTACAAATATTGTATGTGAATTAGAGATGATGACAATGACGAGAGAAGGAGAAACAACAACAACATCAGGTCGAAATGTACACATTTGTACGTGATTGAGAGGCTAGAGAGAGGGAGAGGGATATGTTCATTCACCCTATTTCATAGTAGTCATGTTCCCTTTTTATGGATGTTGTCTTCCTTAAGTTTTATGAGGAGGGTACATCCCTCAGGGGGAGCTCTTCATTGTTACAACAATTGATCTGTTGTTGGGATCATGGTTGATAGGAATTCAGGGTTGCTCTCGATCTGTGGTATCAACCCATGGAGGAGGATGCTTATTTCATCATTGGTTTTTCTATGAGGGGGAAGCTTTGGTCCTAGTTCCCTGATCTACCGCTTGATGATGCAGGAGAGATCCAACTAGCATATGTATAGAGATATGTCAGTCTGGACATTCTTTCCCCTTCAGTATTCCAGGTTCCTGGTGGTTAGATGCAGATGCGTTCATTTCATAGAGAGGAGGTTAGGTTCCCATCTCTTATTATCTTGACACTATCACACTCTAGCTCCGATGGGAAACACATTTGTTTCCCTTTGATGCATTATGTAGATATTTTAATGCCGAGGCCCTAATTGATTAGGTGGTCACATATGTTTTTGAGGCAAATTGTTTTGTGTTGAAACGTTGTCACGTTGTTTTAAATGTGAGGAGATTCTTCCCATTCGTGTCAGAGTTATTTACATTAAATTTCGAGAGGGTTCATGCCACTCGACCAGGAGTACCCCGCTTTCTTGCTAGGCCTATGTTTGATGTGTGTATGCACATGTGAGAATAGTTGTTTCCCAAGAGGGGCCAATTGAAATTGCTGTGTACTCTGGTAGGTAGGGATGTATGTGATTTTTTGGCTAGAGAGTACAATATTGTTCTCAATATTGTTCTCAATATTGTACAATGATCGTACGTGGGATGGATTGGAGAGGATGTCCAAACATCCTATTTACAATAGTCAAGCCACCATATGAGAGAGGTAATATTATCGTTATATTTTGATCAATCTAGTTGCACATTTTATGTCTTATTTAATGCACATGTAATTTATTATAAAATTTTATTTCAATTATATTATTATTATTATCTATTGTTTTCAATATATTGGCACATTTGTCGGGGATGAGACTCCCCAATAAGATGAGGGCATGGAGGAGGCAGATGACCAACCTATAGTACATAGACTCTACATGCCACACAAGCTAGATCAGAGAGTCAGGATAGAGGTGGCGAATCACTTATGCGGTGTCATTATTAGTCATGGAGTGGTACTTGCACTAGTTAGATACATATTACAAGTATCAGATCTATCGACGATATGGATGAATCTTCCTTGTGACATGATGTTATTGATGTGCCACATTATCGGTGTCGTTAACCTCATCGAGATGTTGAGGGATCATGTTTGTGATTCTACTCCATATGGCTCATCACCAAATCGATCCACATCCTCTACTCCACTATATGGTCCTCCTTGTCCTCCTGGTTCTCCTCCACATGTGTCTTCACCATCCAATGATCCTCTTGCTTCCCCTCCACATGTTTCTGCACCATCCACCTTCTACTCCTCCTCCCCTACCACATGTGTCAGCACCATCCACCGATCCTCCTGTGCCTTCCCCTCCACATGTGTCTACTCCATCCACATCTGATCTTCCTCCTCCTCTCCCACCACATGGGTCTACTCCATCCACGCTCGATCCGACTCCTCATTCCACCCTCCACATGTGTCGACACCATCCACCTATCCTCATGCTTCTTCTCCACATGTGTCAACATCCACTAATCCTCCTCCTCCTCCTCCACTTGTGTCACCATCCACTGATCCTTGTCCTTCTCCTCCGCACGTGTCACAAGATCTTGATGCTTTGGACACTATGTTCACATCGGGTACTACTGCATAGGTTGATCTTGATAGAGAGACATTTGATATTGTACTTTTGTCGACATTTCTTTCCGACATAGGTGTTGATAGACCCTCTAACTCTAGTAGCAGAAACATCGATGCATATGGATTTGGTGGTGGACCCAGCTAGTAGTGGTATTGATTGACATGTATATTGAATGTTTATACTTGACTTGAGATGTATGTATGACATGTTTATTTCAGATTTTGTTGAGATGTATGTTTGGCATGTATATTGATATGTATATTGCTCATGTATATCATGTTTTTCATATAATTTTGTGGTTGTTGTTGCTTGATTTATAAAATGTATTATGAGTATGCTAATGATTAACATTATTAATGATTTTTCTGTTTTTAAAGTAATTTGAGATGTATCACTCATTTAAATTTGCAGTTTCCATATAATGTTTAACTTTAGTTTTATGAAATCATTTAATTTGGATTGGGATTGCAAAAATTTATAACCAATAATGCCATATAAATTTTAACTTTTCTTCAAGGTGAATGGTTTGTTGTCCAACAAGATCCACTATGTTGATTACATATATTTAGAAACAAAAATACTTAAATATGATGAGTAAAATTATTGTGATTTGAATAATTATGTCTTTTTCATATATTGTAACAATAACATTATAATATAATTATTCACTAATAATTATAATGATGATGTAATAATAATTTTATTTTTTAAATTTTTACAATTTAAAAATTACAAGATAAAGTTAAAATACAATTGTTTACTAAAATCACAATTATTATATTTCATTATATTTTAATTTTTCCAAAGATTTTATTAATTTATATTATTCAACTTTTATAATATATTAAATCTATTTAATTAAATTTAAAGTATTAAATATAAAGAATAATAATAATTTTTCATCTGTACATTTTCCATGAAATAGTTTCACAATGTTTTACTCTATTAATAATTTTATGAACCTTCTATTAAAAAAAGGTATGTAAATGTTAGTAGAATCTTCTATTAAAAAAGTATGTAAGTATTAGTAGAATATTATATTAAAAAGTATGCTAAGTAATGTATTTCGTTGATTTTGTATTGAAATATATGCAATTGCATATTAGATTTGGTTAATGCATGATAAAATCAATTTGAATAAGTACTCATGAAATGTTATTTTTTCATCTATTACAATGATAAAGTTATAATAGTTGTTCATTAAATTTATAATAGTTATATTTAATAATTTTTATTTAATTTTTTTTTATAATGAATTAAATTTAAATTATTAAATATTAAAATAAATTCATTAATAATAATGATTTTCAATCTTTGGCTTCTATGGCAACAATTTATATCCAAGTTTTTTCTTTACTTCTCTCCCCCTATCTCTCTCCAACTCTGCATGCTAATCTCCTAATCATTTAAAAAAAAAAATACACTTTAAAATGAATATTTACTACTGTATTATATGAATACATCACCAACTTTGTGATATCTCAATTAATACTTAGTAATTCAAAGGTTAACATAAACATATGCTAATACAATACAACATAATTTTTTTATAATAAACAATAAATATGACAATACAAATATATCAAAACCACATATTATGTTTGTACTATTTAATGTATTTTCAATATGGTGCTTCTAAATGCTTGTTAACTTTTTATATTCAACATTATAAAATGAAGAAGAAAAAAACATAATTGGCCATTATAGATACCCATAATAAAATGACACATCCACAATATAAATGTCGAAACAAAGCATTTACGTATTGGTCTTCGTTGCCATCACCCTGATTATCTTCCTCGCTTGGCATTATAACAATGTTGTTCTAAAAAAGATGTTTAGATCTTGGATCATGTCTCAATATGAACCACCAATCCCCATCCAACACATCTGGGTAAAAAAACACGTGGTTGCAATGTTTTCGGAAAACATAAGGCTCCTTAGTTTCAACCCACATTTTTTTAGAGTTAATACATATTAGCCCACAATCACAATCGTCCTTTACATTTCTCTGGTCGAAGGTATCCCACCACTTGCAACAAAAATAACACATTGAAAATATGAGAAGTCCACTCACATGATCTATTGTATCTTTCCATTGTAACCTAACTTCCCCTCTATTAGGTTTTGATAATGGTGGCTAGCATGACCAGATTGGTCGAACTTAACCTCCAATCCACAATCTTGTGTGATGTATCCATCATCAACATACTTAGTGTGAAAATGATGTCCATATTGTAACACCCTATTTTCCACCAAGACTGTGATTATGCACAAACTTCATATATTAATGTTATGAGGCATGTAATTATGTTTTGATTTAATATAAACACCAAACTGTTGATTGAGAA
>ML787814.1:516773-536772 GCA_009831015.1 Picea engelmannii | reverse complement strand
TTTTCCATATGTGACTCTATTTCCTCCACTTTGGAATGGTCATACAAAAAATATTAGTTTCTAGGAGCTGGATATCCATAAAGGGATTAAAGGGCTTCAAATGGGGACATCTTAGTAGATGTGTGATAGATGGTATTATACCACCATTCTATTAGAGGAAGCCACTTCACTCTTTGAGATTGCTTGTCTAAAGAATACAAATGTAAATAACTCTATAAACATTGTTAACTATTTCCATTTGACCATCTGTTTGTGGATGATATGCTAATCTCATAGCTAGTGTTGTTGCACTCATCTTCCATAATTCTTTTCAAAAAATTCCTGTGAATTTTTTTATCTCTATCACTTACTATTACTTTAGGAATTCTGTGAAGTCTATGGATTTTCTTCATGAATAATTATGCCACTTGACTTGTTGTATATGTACTTTGAATTCCATAAAACGCAAAAAATATATCCTTACCTTCTAATTTTGGTAAACCTATGTTGAAATTGTAATACCCTTAGGCCGAACCCCAATGATAAATGTAAATACAAATGTACTTAGGCTGGTGAGTTAGGATGCATAAAGGGAAGTATATAGATAATGTAAATGTAAATGTATTCACATGAAAATATTAATAAAAACACATCACTACGACATACCAACCATGTAAAAGAGTACGGGGGACTAAACTCCACTAGTTAGGGAAAGGGCGCTAAACCTTAAGGATAAGGGGCTAAGATAGGGAGCTTAATCCAAAAAGGATTATTAGATTAATATTCCTTAAAGTATAAAGTATGGATAATTATTTTATCCTAAGTTTTAAGGATGGGGACAATTGGGCCAAAGTAGCTCTCGACATGAAAAGTGTCAAGTTGGGAACATGCATACATATAGTTGGGACTTAGTTCCTTTTCCCAACATTCCATCATTTTTCATTCATGAATATTAGCTATACTATGTACCTTTACATTACTATCATTGTGGCTGTACCTTACCTAAACCAGTACCATACCGTACATGTACCTGGTTAACTTAAGAACTGGATTGAAGATGCGGGTTGTCAGGCTCGTGATAAATTCTATCTAGGTGAGAGAATTGATGGGAATTGATTTCCTGAAGGTGCCAAATTGCAGCTACAGGGCTCTGAGACTTCCTATCCAACCTGTTGTCGAATCCCCATAAAGGAAGTGGGGTAGACGAAGGAATGTTGAGCAGAGAAGGGGCACATTTCTTGGGGTGGGATAGGCATGTGGGGAATGATGGACCATAGGTTGTTAGTTCGAGTTGGCACCTGTGAAAGAGTTTTTCTTGTTGTTTGAGATACATAGCCTAGTTAGGAATTCCTTTACCTGGGTGGAGTTTAGTCCCAACTCGGGGGTGACCCACTATTGAGATTTTTGAGCAATGCGGTGTAAGGATGGATGGAACGTGGAAGGTTTGCACATAGTTGGTGATATGTTTACCAAGATAAGTGTCAATTGTGTGTTAAATTACATGCTGCATTATTATTTATGCGTTTATTTTTTTGGTTTTTTCCTGTGTGCGTTGCATGTGTATTTTTATTATTATCATGTATGAATCTGTGCATTTGTAAAGTTTCTATATGTTTTAATTCTGTATATAGTTCGAAAATTTTATGTGGAATACCCCGGTTGGATGCTGGGGATGTTACATAAATCCATTGATATCTCTTCCCATCTTTGATTAGGTATGTGTAAAGGCGAAAGTAAATCTGGAGTTTTTGATGTTTCTCCTTTATTTCTTTTGCAAATCAAACATTATATTACAAATTTTTGAATGTATTTCTTTATTCCTTCCCAAAAATATCTTTTTTGATCCTTTGATATGTTTTAGGTAACCTTGAATGCCATGCCATCAGAGAGTCAGAACAATCCCTTAATATTTGTTGCTTCAACTTTCATTGAGGGCATACAAATATTCTACCCTTCTACCAAAGAATATCTCTCTTCCATTCCCAATGTTTCATAGAGTTCATCCCTTCCTTAATACATTATATTTTTTGTCTCGTACTATTGTCATTTTTCCATTCATGGTGGGCTTCTTCTTACCACATTGTAATGGAAGATGTAATGGAATATAAACTTGAGGCATATTCTATTCTAGAAAGAGCATATGTGACCACATTTTCCTTCCCCTTTTTGTAGATTATTTCAAAGTCAAACCTCTACATTTTTTCTACCCATTTTTTTTGCTCTTCCGATGACAATATTTTCTCTAAAAAGTACTTTAGGATATTATGGTGTGTATTGAATTTAAAATGCCACCCAATGAGATATGGTCACCATTTTTTATTGCATGTAGAATTGCTACCATTTCTTTTTCATATGTAGATTTCACCAAGTCTTTTCCCTTTAATTGTTTACTTTCAAAGTCCAATGATCTCCCTTCTTGCATCAATACTACTCAAATTCCTTGTCCATATGCATCACATTCGACTATGAATGTTTACAAAATCAGGGGTTGCCAATACTCATGTAGAAGACATGACATCTTTTAAGATTGAGAATCACTACAAGTAGAACGCCTTGTAGTGGAGGTTTTTACGGAACCTCTCCAAAAAAATTATCCCTTCTCTATTTATAGCGGAGATTGTTAGAAGAGGTGGGCGACCGGAGGTTTGTGTAGAGGTTTTTTATTAGTGCACATGTAATATACATACGCACTTGTGTGCACATAAAAAATAACCCCCCGACACTTAAATTTTCAAAAGCACCATTGTAAGTTATCATAAAAATAACAAGCACCAATCAAAGCACATCGGTGCTATTGAATCTTACAAATCATTGTGTATCACTGTCATTAGGAGCATTGCAGTAGGGTAAATAAAAAAAATTACCAAACTGATTTTCATTGTTACACTTCATCATGTTCTTCCAAACTCTCAGGCAACCACCGATGCTCACTCTCCTTCCAAAGATGCCATGTTTTTGGTGCTCTACAACGAGTTGCATAGCTCCACTCGTAGATTCCACACATTTCCAAATTTTGGAAATTACCACAAATTTTCATTTTCTCTCAAAAGTGGACCCATGCCTCCTTGGGAGAAAAGAGTCTAGGTAAATTGTTTATTACCTTCCTATTTTCATTTTCATTCGATTAAAATTTGAATTTAGCTTGAAATTTGACCATTTTTTCAATTTGTTTTCCAATTATGCGCGGTGCACCTGAACGCTTCATCTCACCCCAAAGCACTATGTCCTGTGATAAATTCAGAGTAAGAACCACCACAAGTGCATCTAATATAAATGTACGCACCGATGTCATTCAAGGAAGAGCACCACACTAAATTTAAAAAACAATGCGGTGCATCTTTTGTGATTCCCCCAACTGGTGCATCACTTGTGATGCCCCACACTTGGTGTGTTATAAAGGAAAATGCCTGTTAAAAAACATGTCATTTCTCTTGGAACACTAGAGAACCAGCACATTCCATTTAATTAAGCACACTGCAACATTTACAACTCACAAAATTTAATGTAGCGGTGCAACCATTTTAACCAAATGCATCGGTGTTGTTAACATAATAACATCGAGACATATATTCATTGACTTGGCATAGCATTGTGTCTCGTTGGATCTATTGTTACTGGTGCTCTATGATTCACAATGCACTGTTATGCAAAACACTTGTTCTCCAATAACACGGTAGCATCGGTGCGTTCAAAGTAACACATCGCACCACGTAAGTTGCAATATTTTTTTTGAACTTAGTGGTGCCCATAGGTCCAAAAAATGCATTAGTATTGTAAAGAACATGACACCAGGATGAATATTTCAAAATCTATTAGCATAGTGTGTCTTATGGGACACATCGCTAAAACACATGGCGATGTGAAAATAAACAAGGATCATTGGTGCGTAAGTGCTAACAGTACTCACCATTAATGTTAAAGGAAAACCACTACAATAAGTTTTAAAAAATAAACATAACAATGTGTCTTTTGTGAGGCCTCATCCTCGGTGCATTGTGAAATACAATGCACTGTTAAACAACTTTCTGGTGATCTGGTAGAATGAGCGCACCAATGCTTTCAATTTAACAAACCTCACCGGTAAGTTTGTGTGCCATAAATTTTAGCGTAGCGGTGCATCCTTGTTAACTAAATGCACTAGTGTTGTTAAAAGAACTGCACTGAGAAAAATATTGAACAACTTGGCATGCTGGGGCATCTCATTGGACACCCTGTTACGGATTCTCTACACAACCCAACGCATCAAAAAACAAAATTCAGGTTCTCCAATAACACAGTAACACTGGTGAGTTTATATTAACACATTACACCACTTAATTTGCAATGAAACAATTTAACCTAGTGGTTCCTTTAGGTATAACAAACACATCGATGTTGTAAAGAGCATGACACTAGGTCAAATATTTCACAATTTAACAGAGCGATGCGTCTTATGGGACACACCAGTAAAATACATTGTGGTTCGACAAGAAACGTGGTGCATTGGTGCGTGACAGTAACAACACAACATGGTGATGTTGTTTTTCTGATATAGAGCATCGTTTGTGGTGCGTAGTTATTGTTTTAGGCACACTGATTAGTTTTCTACATTTTCTTGTAAACAAAAATTAATTTTAGTTTATTAAATACGAGTTATTTGTATATGTGTGTGTGTTATAATTTCAATTCATTTTATCTATATATATGTGCCTACAAATATTGTATGTGAATTAGAGATGATGACAATGACGAGAGAAGGAGAAACAACAACAACATCAGGTCGAAATGTACACATTTGTACGTGATTGAGAGGCTAGAGAGAGGGAGAGGGATATGTTCATTCACCCTATTTCATAGTAGTCATGTTCCCTTTTTATGGATGTTGTCTTCCTTAAGTTTTATGAGGAGGGTACATCCCTCAGGGGGAGCTCTTCATTGTTACAACAATTGATCTGTTGTTGGGATCATGGTTGATAGGAATTCAGGGTTGCTCTCGATCTGTGGTATCAACCCATGGAGGAGGATGCTTATTTCATCATTGGTTTTTCTATGAGGGGGAAGCTTTGGTCCTAGTTCCCTGATCTACCGCTTGATGATGCAGGAGAGATCCAACTAGCATATGTATAGAGATATGTCAGTCTGGACATTCTTTCCCCTTCAGTATTCCAGGTTCCTGGTGGTTAGATGCAGATGCGTTCATTTCATAGAGAGGAGGTTAGGTTCCCATCTCTTATTATCTTGACACTATCACACTCTAGCTCCGATGGGAAACACATTTGTTTCCCTTTGATGCATTATGTAGATATTTTAATGCCGAGGCCCTAATTGATTAGGTGGTCACATATGTTTTTGAGGCAAATTGTTTTGTGTTGAAACGTTGTCACGTTGTTTTAAATGTGAGGAGATTCTTCCCATTCGTGTCAGAGTTATTTACATTAAATTTCGAGAGGGTTCATGCCACTCGACCAGGAGTACCCCGCTTTCTTGCTAGGCCTATGTTTGATGTGTGTATGCACATGTGAGAATAGTTGTTTCCCAAGAGGGGCCAATTGAAATTGCTGTGTACTCTGGTAGGTAGGGATGTATGTGATTTTTTGGCTAGAGAGTACAATATTGTTCTCAATATTGTTCTCAATATTGTACAATGATCGTACGTGGGATGGATTGGAGAGGATGTCCAAACATCCTATTTACAATAGTCAAGCCACCATATGAGAGAGGTAATATTATCGTTATATTTTGATCAATCTAGTTGCACATTTTATGTCTTATTTAATGCACATGTAATTTATTATAAAATTTTATTTCAATTATATTATTATTATTATCTATTGTTTTCAATATATTGGCACATTTGTCGGGGATGAGACTCCCCAATAAGATGAGGGCATGGAGGAGGCAGATGACCAACCTATAGTACATAGACTCTACATGCCACACAAGCTAGATCAGAGAGTCAGGATAGAGGTGGCGAATCACTTATGCGGTGTCATTATTAGTCATGGAGTGGTACTTGCACTAGTTAGATACATATTACAAGTATCAGATCTATCGACGATATGGATGAATCTTCCTTGTGACATGATGTTATTGATGTGCCACATTATCGGTGTCGTTAACCTCATCGAGATGTTGAGGGATCATGTTTGTGATTCTACTCCATATGGCTCATCACCAAATCGATCCACATCCTCTACTCCACTATATGGTCCTCCTTGTCCTCCTGGTTCTCCTCCACATGTGTCTTCACCATCCAATGATCCTCTTGCTTCCCCTCCACATGTTTCTGCACCATCCACCTTCTACTCCTCCTCCCCTACCACATGTGTCAGCACCATCCACCGATCCTCCTGTGCCTTCCCCTCCACATGTGTCTACTCCATCCACATCTGATCTTCCTCCTCCTCTCCCACCACATGGGTCTACTCCATCCACGCTCGATCCGACTCCTCATTCCACCCTCCACATGTGTCGACACCATCCACCTATCCTCATGCTTCTTCTCCACATGTGTCAACATCCACTAATCCTCCTCCTCCTCCTCCACTTGTGTCACCATCCACTGATCCTTGTCCTTCTCCTCCGCACGTGTCACAAGATCTTGATGCTTTGGACACTATGTTCACATCGGGTACTACTGCATAGGTTGATCTTGATAGAGAGACATTTGATATTGTACTTTTGTCGACATTTCTTTCCGACATAGGTGTTGATAGACCCTCTAACTCTAGTAGCAGAAACATCGATGCATATGGATTTGGTGGTGGACCCAGCTAGTAGTGGTATTGATTGACATGTATATTGAATGTTTATACTTGACTTGAGATGTATGTATGACATGTTTATTTCAGATTTTGTTGAGATGTATGTTTGGCATGTATATTGATATGTATATTGCTCATGTATATCATGTTTTTCATATAATTTTGTGGTTGTTGTTGCTTGATTTATAAAATGTATTATGAGTATGCTAATGATTAACATTATTAATGATTTTTCTGTTTTTAAAGTAATTTGAGATGTATCACTCATTTAAATTTGCAGTTTCCATATAATGTTTAACTTTAGTTTTATGAAATCATTTAATTTGGATTGGGATTGCAAAAATTTATAACCAATAATGCCATATAAATTTTAACTTTTCTTCAAGGTGAATGGTTTGTTGTCCAACAAGATCCACTATGTTGATTACATATATTTAGAAACAAAAATACTTAAATATGATGAGTAAAATTATTGTGATTTGAATAATTATGTCTTTTTCATATATTGTAACAATAACATTATAATATAATTATTCACTAATAATTATAATGATGATGTAATAATAATTTTATTTTTTAAATTTTTACAATTTAAAAATTACAAGATAAAGTTAAAATACAATTGTTTACTAAAATCACAATTATTATATTTCATTATATTTTAATTTTTCCAAAGATTTTATTAATTTATATTATTCAACTTTTATAATATATTAAATCTATTTAATTAAATTTAAAGTATTAAATATAAAGAATAATAATAATTTTTCATCTGTACATTTTCCATGAAATAGTTTCACAATGTTTTACTCTATTAATAATTTTATGAACCTTCTATTAAAAAAAGGTATGTAAATGTTAGTAGAATCTTCTATTAAAAAAGTATGTAAGTATTAGTAGAATATTATATTAAAAAGTATGCTAAGTAATGTATTTCGTTGATTTTGTATTGAAATATATGCAATTGCATATTAGATTTGGTTAATGCATGATAAAATCAATTTGAATAAGTACTCATGAAATGTTATTTTTTCATCTATTACAATGATAAAGTTATAATAGTTGTTCATTAAATTTATAATAGTTATATTTAATAATTTTTATTTAATTTTTTTTTATAATGAATTAAATTTAAATTATTAAATATTAAAATAAATTCATTAATAATAATGATTTTCAATCTTTGGCTTCTATGGCAACAATTTATATCCAAGTTTTTTCTTTACTTCTCTCCCCCTATCTCTCTCCAACTCTGCATGCTAATCTCCTAATCATTTAAAAAAAAAAATACACTTTAAAATGAATATTTACTACTGTATTATATGAATACATCACCAACTTTGTGATATCTCAATTAATACTTAGTAATTCAAAGGTTAACATAAACATATGCTAATACAATACAACATAATTTTTTTATAATAAACAATAAATATGACAATACAAATATATCAAAACCACATATTATGTTTGTACTATTTAATGTATTTTCAATATGGTGCTTCTAAATGCTTGTTAACTTTTTATATTCAACATTATAAAATGAAGAAGAAAAAAACATAATTGGCCATTATAGATACCCATAATAAAATGACACATCCACAATATAAATGTCGAAACAAAGCATTTACGTATTGGTCTTCGTTGCCATCACCCTGATTATCTTCCTCGCTTGGCATTATAACAATGTTGTTCTAAAAAAGATGTTTAGATCTTGGATCATGTCTCAATATGAACCACCAATCCCCATCCAACACATCTGGGTAAAAAAACACGTGGTTGCAATGTTTTCGGAAAACATAAGGCTCCTTAGTTTCAACCCACATTTTTTTAGAGTTAATACATATTAGCCCACAATCACAATCGTCCTTTACATTTCTCTGGTCGAAGGTATCCCACCACTTGCAACAAAAATAACACATTGAAAATATGAGAAGTCCACTCACATGATCTATTGTATCTTTCCATTGTAACCTAACTTCCCCTCTATTAGGTTTTGATAATGGTGGCTAGCATGACCAGATTGGTCGAACTTAACCTCCAATCCACAATCTTGTGTGATGTATCCATCATCAACATACTTAGTGTGAAAATGATGTCCATATTGTAACACCCTATTTTCCACCAAGACTGTGATTATGCACAAACTTCATATATTAATGTTATGAGGCATGTAATTATGTTTTGATTTAATATAAACACCAAACTGTTGATTGAGAAAGAACAACCTTGACAATATTGGCCATGATACACCAGAGGAAATTGATGAGGAAGATGGACTGATGTAATGGTTGAGTGTAGTGGAGATGAGATGCATCAATGGAGAAAATAGGAAGCTTGCATAACAAGATAAAACCTCATTCGTTGATCATTGTGGATCCCACGTAGCAAGTTGAGAGGGAAGAACGAGTGAAAATTGGTTGGGGGAAACAATGTGAAGATGCGTGTCAGTAGTCGATTAGTCGACTGGATTGAGTGCGAGTCTAGCTGGCTTAGAGTTGATTATTTTTCAAAGTATGACTCCGAAGGATTCAGAGTAATCCTCCAAGGCGTTGAAGTGCAATTCCGTTGGAGGGAATATCTTGATCATAGATCTTTCAATGAGGGAGAGGTGACGACAATCGTCGATATGCCATAGGTTTCTCCTAAGCTAAGAGGTGAAGTGTTAAAGTCATGGATGATGTGTTTTTCTAGTAAGGTAGCTAGGGTGTCCTTAGATAAATGGTTGTCATCCCTTGAATGATTGATGAGTTGAGTGGGGTCCAGTTGGATAGGTGAACCATAGGCATCATATGGATCTCAACCATCGGTCGGGAGATCGTGACATGCATCTAAGCCGTCTATCAAGGAGAAGGAAATATTCCTTGATACCTTGAGTTCAAAGCAGTGAAAATGCTCAAACCGTTTGATTTTCGAATGGATGGAATCGAGAGGGAATATTCCTCGATACCATGACCGTCGGAGGTAAATGAAGAGTACACCGAAAGAAATTCCAAGAGATAACAACTGTAGGCCTACGTGGATCAAAATTTGCCCGTGGTAGGTTAGACATGCACCACATCGATGCGACATTTTCTCCATGTCATATGGCACGTGTGACGAGGTTTCACGTGGATGCCACCTGTTAGTGGAATATAGGTCAAAAACCCGAGAACTTCAAAGGGTCATAACTTTCGTTCTAGAGATCAGTTTGAAGAAAAATTGTCGTCGTTGGAAAGCTCTTGATGAGTAGAAGATGATGGAGCTGTGAAAGAAAAGATTTGAGATAATCGAGAAAAGTGAAAATTCCAATTCCCCATCCCTTAAAAGGACACTTAGGGGTTGGGTGTGTTACAGAGTGGTATCAGAGCACAGTTCAAACTCCAGTCTTGAATGGGTCACCAAGACTGCCTACTTGACTATTTAAAAAGGATCTTATTTTGTCTAGAATTCTTTTTTTTGAAATACTAACATAAAATGCGAATGATGATTGTTGTTTCAACACATAGGACAAATTGAAAAATTCATATAGGTGAATGGTGCAACGTAGTATGGATGACCTATCACACCTCAAAGACGAAGAGTCTAATGGCTGAAGGTACAAAGAAACCCCTCCATATTTAATGGCCACTTTGAGAAGTCTGAAGGCAGATAATGAGAGGCTTATGAGAGCCCATTCTGAATAGGCAGAGTTGAATGCAATTCTACTACAAAGCCTATCCGAAATTCGAAAACATCTGTAGCAAGAACCTAGCAATGCATAATTATAGTGGTCAGAGAGGTTGAAAACCCCTTTGGATCCTCAAAAGCATGGATTGGATCATAGTGATGTAGGAAGGAGTTATTCTAGAAGGAAAGCATCTGGGTTCCAAGAAAGGAGAATCAAGTGGAGGAATTTCCACAAAGTCTTCTAGTCGGAAGACTATTTCAACATGACAATCTAGTAGCAACATGGAATCCAACATTTCTAAGAAGATAAAGAGAAATAATTCTCAAAGTTTTCAGACCGAAGAATTCAAAAAGGATAAGCCACCTACCTTTGATGGGGAGATAAAGAAAGGAGAAGAAGTTGAAGCATGGATACTTGGTTTGAAAAAGTACTTTCGAGTACATAATTACTCTGACAATACCAAGGCAAGGATTGCAATATTTAACATGAATGGAGTGTCTTCCATTTGGTGGGAAGACCTCAAGGATATCAAAAGAATAAAGGAAAGAAAATTAACCTAGAAACAATTTGAGAAATACTTTTGTAAAGCTTACCTATCTGAAAAGTATTATGATGACAAGATAAATGAATTCCATGAGCTTAAATTGGGACAACTTACCTTGGATGCAAATGCAAAAATATTTATGAAGTTGTTGAGGTATGTTCCCTACCTTAAGGATGAGAAGGAGAGAATCCAACATTTTCTCAGTGGGTTACCACGGTCCTACGAAGATTGAATTGAGTTTGATAAACCCAAGATGTTGGAGGAAACAATTTGAAAGGCCAAATGTTGTTATGATGAGTCAAGGGAAAAGGAAGCAC
This sequence comes from Picea engelmannii, assembly GCA_009831015.1. Classification (NCBI taxonomy): domain Eukaryota; kingdom Viridiplantae; phylum Streptophyta; class Pinopsida; order Pinales; family Pinaceae; genus Picea; species Picea engelmannii. The sequence continues at coordinate 525,540 of ML787814.1, read as the reverse complement.
AGACATGAGTCTTCAAAATATTGGAAAAGGAAGGACATGAGTGGATTACAAAAGAAGGGATTCAAGTATTTTCTCCGCAATAATTCTACAAAGGATGCATAGATGGGTCAGCCAAGAAGAAGTGTGCATCAACAAAAGTTTCCGTCTCAAAGTAGGAATAAGCCAATAGAGGAGGAAAGGGAAAGACCAGAGGATCCCAAGAAAGGACCTTTGCAATTTTGGGGATGTGGAGATCCACACCTGTTGAGGGATTGCCCCCATTTCCAACATGACAATTGAAGAGTGCACAACATACATGAGGAAGCTATAGTCAATGATGTAGCCAAGAGTGTGTCGAGAATCTATGCATCAGTAGAAAATCGACAAGCAAACCACCAAGCCTCTGTGGTGGAATTGGAAGTGTATTATTACTGAACAACCAATCTCTATTTTAATTGACCTAGGATCTAATATTAGTTATATCTCACCTCGAGAGGTTGAGGCATGTTCATTACAGAGTTTAGTTAGTCACTGGAACATAGAGGAAGGTGGCAGAGGTGGTGGAAGCTTGTCCAATTGGGATGGAGGTATTTCAGACCCAAGTGGTTCTAAATATCCTACCCCTTGGTTCTTATGATGTGTTGTTGGGAATGTATTAGTTAGTTTTCCATAAGGAAATATTAAACTGTTATGATAAAATATTAGAATGTGAAGATGAGGAAGGCAATGCAAGACTTTTGCAAGGAATTCATAAGCCAATCTCTGTGAGACAAATATCAATGTTTCAACTCAATAAGCGTAGCAGAAAAGGGTGTCCCTTGTATACCATACAAGTATTAAACTCAGTGGAAGGCAAGGAGCTTAAGGATGAAGATCACCCAGTTTTATGGGAGTTCAGGGATGTGTTTCCTAAGGAAGTACCTGTATTACCTCTGAAAAAATACCTCGATTTTTCAATCGATCTTGTGCCTGGAGCAGTACCAACATCAAGAGTGTCGTACATGATGAGTACACTAGAGTTGGTGGATCTGAAAGTGCAGTTGAAAGAGATGTTGGACAAGGGCTACATTAGACCGAGTGTGTCTCTATGGGGAGCACCGACCTTGTTTGTAGAGAAGAAATATTGTACCTTGATATTATGCATCGATTATAGATAGTTGAGCAAGATGACCATCAAGAACAAATACCCTTTTCCTAGAATCGACGATCTATTTGATCAACTCAGAGAGGTTACAATTTTATCAAAGATATATTTAAGGTCGGGATATCACCAAGTCAAAATTAAAGATGAGGACATCCACAAGAAAACCTTTAGGACAAGGTATAAGCACTATGAGTTTGTTGTGGTTCCTGTTATTGCACAAATTGTAGGTTGGGAAAAGACCGACCCAATCCACAAGATAGAGAGAAATATGAGAATACCTACCCACTGTCACCTTAGATAACTACTCCCCTCTCTTTAGAGATGATGAAATCACCTCAAGGTGGGAATCCCGGGTGACCCTAGGGGAATTGAGACGGAAGATGGAGAGATAATGAGAGGAACCCCTTAGGTCAATGAAGGAATAGGAATGAGAGCTTGGAAATGAGTCTTGTGAATGGAGAAAGGTTTCCAAATCCTCGAGTACATGTACCAAAGTGTTAAACTTTCTTAAGACAAGACAAATGATCGATATACAAGCTCACAAATCAAAGAGACAAGCAAGTGAAGATTGTTGTCCTAAATTACAGCAGTAAATAAATGTATATATCAGCAATGACATTAATGATTTACCGCAGAAATAACCATCAAAAGAATTAAATATTTATTGGGTAATGAAGCACTAAACAAGTAGATGAATTCCCAATATTTTAGCACAAGTTTTGATGGTGAATTAGGGATGAAAAAGGATGTTTTAAGAGATTTTTTAGAGAATCCAAATGGTTGTAGCAAATATTTTCTACAGACGCAACTTTTACCCCATGAAAACTAGCCAACAACTTGCCCAACAATAGCCAATATCAAGAAAATAAACAATAACAACTTGCCAGCTATTTCCAGTGGTAAAAGAGTGAGAAATTAAACTTGAAAGAGAGAGTTTTCATAAGCCCTAATGGATGTAGAATAAGTTTGTAACAACAAAAATATATCCTTTCCCAATCAAAATGCCCCAGTGGCTCAAGCAAGCTATTAAGGCAAATAATTGATTCCACTTCAAACAATTTAAATATCTCGTAAAATCACACATTTCAATGCAAGTAATTTATTTCTCCAATGCAATTTTCAGATTAGTTCTTTGTATATATTGGGTAAATAGAGTCTTGGATGTGAGAGTTAGATCCATAATATCTCTTGGGGTGTAATCACTTTTACTCCCTTGAGCATGCAAAACCAACAAAGGTAAATCTAGGAGGGTGTAATCCCTTTTACTCCTCCTAGCAACCTTGTGAAAAATGGCTTATCAACTAGAAAATAAGATGAACCTTGGTGGAGGGTGTATTCCATTATACTCCTCCAATGGTTTAAGAGAATAATGTCAATGAAACGAAGAAAATACCAACAAAGTGCAAAAATTTCCTTACCAATTCCACAAAATAGCATGAACAAACCCTAGGTTACCAAGCAATATCCATCCAAAGAAAGAAATCAAGACTCCAATAGGTGCACACCAGCTTAGCTCCACAATATACCAAGAGAAAACACCAAAATATAATTTCACAAGAGAGAGATAGTCCAAATTTCCCGAAGAGGGCGAAAATTTCAGCCAAGTAGTCTTTCTCACATGAGAGAGCTATGTTTAAAATGAAATGAAAATGGTCCTTATTTATACAAAACCTCTAAAACGAGTTTGTCCACATTTAGTTAGGGTAAAACACAAAGTAAGGAGGCCAACCTCCTTTACTTTTCTCCTTTACAAAATAATTCTAAGTTTGCACATGAAGAAACCCTAAAACATGACGTCAACCCCTTCTAGGGTAACGTCTTGGTCACTTTGGCAAGTTGTTGAGCTTGAGGATGAAATCATTGGGCCTCCAAAGGATTTCCCTTCATGCGTTGGGGTCTTCTATCCAAGGTACAAGGGATATTCCTCATCAAAAGTTCCAAGTGTCTGTAAAAACACCTCCACCACCACATGCCCTAGCCCTAGGGCATGACGTCAAGCCATCCAAGATGACATTTTAGCCTCCAAAGGAAAATCATTGGGATTGTGAGGGCTAGGTGAGGTCCTCCAAGGTGTCTTCCTTTGCCTCCAAAGGAAAATCTCATCTCCTATATTGCCCCAAGTTTTGGGCCATGACATCCAACCGGTGGGATTCCTGCCCCAATGAAGGCCCAACTTGAGCTTGTTCCTCCAAAACATCCATCAACAAGGTCCTGCAAAGACAAACAAGTACGCCCTCCAAGGATCTCAAGTCAAAGAATTATGGCAAGTAAAATCATTTTTAATATAATATCCACCTACGCATGTACATCAAAAACTATCTCATCAAATTAAACAAGTGCTTAAAGACCCTATGTAGTTTTCCAAGTTTAGGTATGGGAGGGTTGACAAGGTGACCTATTGGGTGAATCAGTCCTTAAGTCAAGGAGTGTTTCCTAGGTGGAAATATCTCTAAGTCATGTGGAGAAGATGAAGTGGATGCGGGTAAGACTTTGGGCATGGGGTTCATGACATACAAGGGTTTGTATTGTCTCATTTATGGGTGCCTTTGTAGATGGTGTGTTGCACCTTCATTTTCAATGCATCCTTTTTCCAAGCCCATTTATTTGCCAATAATTAATTAGGGTCCAGAACGAATGGGTACTCCCGATGGGTAACATAAAAATTGGGTGGAAGTATAACAATGTCACTTGAAGGGAGAGGTACATAGAGTGCCATAGGGGTAAATAAAATAATGTAATGCACTTGTGTAGATCCCTCAACAAATGGGACATTTTTTATATATGTATTTGATTTTGCAGGTCTTTGATTTTTTAGGATAGATGTTTCATTGTTATCAAGATCTCTTTGGGAGAGAATATGGAAGGTTATGGTTTTGGATTTTATATTTTTCCAACTACATTCCCTCTTGGCCTTCAACCCCATCTTCCCATGAAATGAGGTACAAACCCTTCTTCAGTCAACACACCTAGAAATCCCAAAAGATAAGGAGACGAAAATGGGTGAAGTGTAAAAAATGGTAAGTATGATTGGGAATGGAATGATGGCTCATCAAGGCGACTTCCCAGTATAAAAACCATCCCTAAGGGTGACCACTTACAAGGGAACAATGTCAACCACCAAGGTGAAATAGGGAAAAGAGCATAATTTCCAAGTAGACATTTTATAATCAAAATCAACTTTAAATGCAACATATTGAAATGCCTCAAATATTAAAGTGACACTTACCACAATAGCTAACTTGTACCTCATGGAGCAAGACCCATCATCTTCTGAAAGTGATCTTATGTGGTTGATTCCATCGTAATGAATACAGGGTGTGTGGTGGTGAAGTGGGCCTTTATTTGTGCATGTGGACGATGTCAGTCATCTATCTCTCGATACTCCATGTCTTCAACCTGAGGGTCTTGAGACATCATATCCTTAGTTATCCCTAGAAACTAGGGATAATAGTGCCATTTGGGATTACAAATGCACCAACTACGTTCATGTGTTTGATGAATAGTGTGCTCAAGAAGTATTTAGACAATTTTGTCTTAGTATTCGTTGATGACATTTTGGTGTATTCCAAGAACCAAGAGGAGCATGAAGAACACCTCAAGATGGTGTTACAGGTGTTAAGAGAACATCAGTTGTACGCTAAGTTCAACAAGTGTGATTTTGTTAAAAAGGAAATCAAGTATCTAGGCCATGTAATCTTTGTTGAAGGAGTGGAAGTAGACCCCGCAAAGATCAAGGAAATCATGGATTGGCCTACCCCTAAAAACGTGACAGAAGTGAGATACTTTATGGGATTGGTTGGATATTACAGAAGGTTCATCAAGGGATTCTCCAAGATCGGAAATCCTATTACTTCCTTACAAAGGAAAGGGAATAAGTGTGTGTGGTCACTAGAGTGTGAATATAGCTTCCAACATCTAAAGCATTTATTGACTAACACCCTTGTTTTAAATATTGCAAACCCAAAAAAAAGACTTTCGGGTTTGCACACACGCTTGCAAATAAGGACTCGATGGAGTTCTCTTGCAAGATGGACAAGTGGTTTGTTACAAATCATGTAATATGAATGAACATGAGTAGAATTATGTTACTCATGACCTAGAACTTGCAGCAATTGTACATGCACTGAAGAGGTGGAGACATTACTTGCTCGGGAGGAGATTTATCCTCATGATAGACCAATGTGGTCTGAAGTATTTATTTGACCAGTCGAGGTTGAATGCTAGACATGCCAGGTGGATGGTGATGATAAGTGAGTTTGACTTCAAAATCAAACACATAAAAGGAAAAGAGAACAAAGTAGCCGACATGCTTAGCCGAAGTGTTCAGACAATACACTTAGCAACAAGAATTGTAGGATAGTTTGACATTCAACACATGATTAACACCCTCTTGCAAGAAGATGAGTTCTTCAATGAAGTGAAGGAAAAGTTTCTACAAGAACCTAAGGAAATGAGGCATGAATGATATCAGCTAAGGGCTGATAGTCTTCTGTTGCAAAATAACAGACTGCATGTGCCTAATTCAATGGATTTGAGGTGCTTGATCATGGATGAATTCCATAGGAGACCTTATGTAGGTCATCCTGGTTACCAAAAAATGATAACACCAATTAGAAATTTGTATTATTGACCTGGGATGAAGAAAGACATTTCTCATTACATTGTGAATTGCTTGGAGTGCCAAAAGGTGAAGGTCGAGCATTGACACCCTGTTGGACTATTGTAGCCTATACAGATACCAGAATGAAATTGGAAAGTGATTTTCATGGATTTTATCACAGGTTTACCAAGGACATTCAAACAACATGATGTAATCATGGTTGCAGTGGATAATTTGAGCAAGGAAACTCATTTTATTCCCATAAAATCTAAATATAAATCCATATACATTGACAGAGTTTTTATGAAATAAATATTCATATTGCATGGTTTTCCTAAAACCATAATCTCGAACAAAGATTCTAAGTTTACCGAAAATTTATAGAAAATGTTGTTTGCAGGTTTAGAAATGCAGTGGGCGTTTAGCACGTACTACCATCCTCAAATAGATGGTCATACCGAAAGGGTGAACAGAGCGCTAGAAGATATGTTATGAATGCATGTTATGCATCAACCCAAGCAGTGAGAAGAATATCTACCTTTGGTATAGTTCACGTACAACAATGTTTATCAAGAATCATTAAATGTTATGAACATAAATATACATATACCATAGATATTCATGACATAATAATTAATAAATAATAATTATTAATAATGAAAGGTCATGTCTAAAATGACATGACTATTGGTAACGGGCACCCCTGCGTGGGTATATAAATGAGCCCTCATTCTCAATTGTAATCATCTATCTCATCTTATATCTTATCTATTCATTTATTATTTACAATCCTATATGGATTACTTTGTTATATTCCAAATATTTTGGATAATTCTTGTGTGAGCGAACTTTGTTCGTCTCATTTGGTATCAGAGCAAACCTTGTTCTTCTCATTTGGTATCAGAGCTGCGTTTTTCTGATCCCGGCCTTTGGCAAGTCTCCTTATCAGACCTTGTCTGAACCGGATTTTGGCCAACCATACTTCATCAGAGTTTCTATGATCCCCTGGTCTTTGACCATTAAAATTTCAAGTATCTATTGAAGGAAAAACTATTCTGTAATTTAAAAAAGAAAAAGAAAAAAAGAGACAAAAACATTATTCCGCTGTTAGAAAAATTGAAGAAAGATTAGAGCAAGAAATCATTTACTATTATTATAAAAAGAACCCTTATTAAAAAAAAAATAAAAAAAAATAAAATAATAATATCATTCAGCTGCAAGATAGAAGAAACCAGATATTAGTTCGTTGCAATAGTCGTACAACCATCAACAACCATCAATTATATCGTGTCAAAATTCTGCTTAAGAAAGTGATTCCGTTGAATTTTTAAGTCTAAATCTTCTGTTGAATTAACAATATAATTAAAAATAAATAAATCATTTTGCTACAAATTCGGTAAGGAATCAATGATAAAAAATAATAATAAAAATAAAATTCCATACGAAATTACAGTTCTGCAAATCAGAAAATTACAGTGAAAATAACAGCTGTACAACAATCAATTGTAAATCTGTCTGTACATAATTGAATCAAGCGTAAATTTCACAATTTTTGGACATTCCGTACACTCAACTAAAATTTTATCAGCGATTAGTTACATTCTGTACCAGCCGCCTGCAAATTACTGCTGCCGTACACAACTCAAAAGTCGTACAAATCTATTAGTACAGTAGACAATTTAAAAAATTAATGTGTGCGCTGTCTGTACCGTTGATGTCCGTACAACCTCTCTACAAATCCGTACACATTCGCACCAGTCCGTACAGTGATCGATTAAAGAAATTGATTGATCCCGTGCAACTGTCAATTCCGTACTACCTGGGTCTTTACAGATTTGGTTTAGATTTCGATCTAGGCATTAATTGAGTTTCCGTATAGGTTTTGAGTTCCGTATAGGCTGCGACTGGGACTGGTGAGGTACCACCATTTCAATATAAGCCACCCTTTAATTAAAATAAAATAAATTAAAGGCTTGCTAAAAAGTATTGATATAATCTAGTAATTATAAGGGAAAAAGTCTCTATTTTATATGAAAGAGAGAAATCGTAATATACAAAGGGAAAAACCCAAAGCTATATATATCAATTAAAATAACTAGTAGAGAGCTATAAAGGAGTTAGGTGGAAGTTCCATTAACGTTGCTATCGACAATATCAAGGACTACCACCGTTCCGTACTTACCGACACACCCATTCAAATCATCCAATTACCAAGTAGTAAAATAGGAGATTATAATTAAATCTTAAAGTCTAATCTTATATGTTTTAATGGTGAAAAAGTCAACCTATTAAATTCAAAGGTGAAGTCGTGGCAAACATCATAATAATTAGTGGAGAGAATTTCTTTAAAAAAAAAAATTAGAGTCCTCCAAACATCAAAGGTAAAGAGGTTAAATGAAGTGAAATAAGAGTTTTAAATGGTTTATATATATGTATATATATATGAGAGAGAGAAATCAAAAAAATATTAAGTGTGTGTTCCAAAGCACTTTTCTTTTTATAAACAAAAGATATAACGAACAAAGTGATATTCCAAAAGGATAAGAGGACTTATAAGGAGTATTTCAAAATTAGTGAAGTTTTTTTAATAATATAAAAGATAAAGTGACTATTGAGTAAGGAGAATTACAAGTTAAGTGATTTTTTTTTTATAAGTTTTAATATCTATAAAGTGAAAAGTTATTAAAAGAAATATATTGGAAGGTGTCATAATAAAGAGAAAAGGGTGTTTTATAAGATATTTATTCATAAAGTGAAAGGATTATTAGGAAAAATATTTTTTTTTAAAAGGATTAAGAAATATTTAAAAATCATTTATTATGGAAGAATATAAAGATAATTTCGAATTACAATTACGAATATTGGATGAAGAACTAGGACATTATAAAGCGAGCAATAAACAATTACAGTTTGAAATTGAGAAGGAAAAATATTTTAATGGTTTAACACAGAAAGATAATCGTTACTTCAAAGAGCATATTCGGGAACTCATTGCACAAAATGAAGAACTAAAGACCGAAAGACAAAAAATGGACCAAGACTTA
>ML787814.1:474186-516723 GCA_009831015.1 Picea engelmannii | reverse complement strand
GAGCAAGAGAATCAAGATCTCAGGAAGAAATTATCAGGAAATGATGAAGAAGCTTCTCGTTTGAAGAACCTTAATAAAAAATTGCTTGAACAAATTAAAAAGATGAAAGATGAAAAACCCGAGAATCGAAATATTATAAATAATGTCAGCAAATCAGAAGATAAAGAAGAACTTTCCTGCCTAAGGGTTCATAATCGAGATTTACTAACACAAATTAAAAAGTTGAAGAATGATAAGAAGACCTTACAAGCAAAACTAGATCGCAAAACATCATTAGTTGATAAGGAAACGATGACAAACCCAATCAACCTTACAACTCCAAAGTATGCAAATCTAGCTGATGTAAAGAAGTTTTCAAATGTCGAGGTACAAACAAGCCATAGATATGAAGAAGACTCAAATCCAAAATTTAATCAAGGAAAAGATGCAAGTATAAGAAGTAAAGATCAATTTGCGAGGATGCCTTATCGACATCCTAATCACAAAAATCGATACTTCAGCCAATCAATGTATCAACAAAAACAAATAACCGCTATGTCGAAGAATATTACTTCCACTACAAGTGCGGGTCCAAATAGAATCTATTAGGGGAGTAGAAATGTATCAACTTCTTTCCAAGAACCCTGTAAAAACCCAAATCCACAGAAGATAGAATTAGGTTGGGCAGACTCCTTTACAATGCGACAGTTCTGCTCAACACTTAAAAGATCCTATCGTCTCAGGCCTTCAACGATTACTAAGTCAATAATGAAGAAGCATGCGACAAGAGTTACAAGCTAGGGCAAGAGATACGTCTTCCATCAAGTATGCTTTGAGGACAAAGCATTTTTAAGGGGAAGGCAATGTTATGAACATAAATATACATATACCATAGATATCATAACATAATAATTATTAATAATGAAAGGTCATGTCTCAAAGGACATGACTATTGGTAACGGGCACCCCTGCGTGGGTATATAAATGAGCCCTCATTCTCAATTGTAATCATCTATCTTATCTTATATCTTATCTATTCATTTATTATTTACAGTCCTATATGGATTACTTTGTTATATTCCAAATATTTTGGATAATTCTTGTGTGAGCGAACTTTGTTCGTCTCATTTGGTATCAGAGCGAACCTTGTTCGTCTCATTGAAGATGAGACCGTTCGAGGCTTTGTATGGCGGTAAGTGTAGAGTTCTGATTAGTTGGGTCAGTCCAGTGGATAAAATCACACTTGGACCTAAATTACTGAAATAAATGGAACAAGCCATAGCTAAGATAAAGAAAAACCTAAAGATTTCCCAGGATAGACATAAGAGCTATGTTGATATAAAAACAACCCTTAGAGAATTCAAAGTAGCAGACCACATGTATCTCCGAGTGAAACCCAAGAGAAGCTCCCTGAAAATGGGGATGTGTGCTAAGTTGGCTCCCCAATATTGTGGACCATTTGAAATCCTAGAGAGAATAGGACTAGTAACATACATACTTTATTTACCACCTAATATTAGAGAACATAATGTATTCCATGTGTCTTTTCTAAAGAAATATGTACATGATTCTAATCATGTTATTGATTGGACTATAATACAGGTGGAACTAGAGGGAGAATTCCAGCCAAAACCCCAATGCGTCATGGACAAGAAAGAAACAATGCTCTGGAACCGAGCCATCATGCAGGTCAAGGTGCAATGGAAGCATTTTGGAGAAGATGAAGCTACATGGGAGTTGGAGGATACCATGAGAATGGCATACCCATTTTTGTTTACTGTATAATTGTATATACATGGTTTTTTAAACACCGAAGAAATTGTTTTCTTAAGGGGGAGGAGAATGTAACACTTTGTTTTACCCCAAGACTGTAATTATGCAAAAAAATCACATGTTAATGTTATGAGGCATGTAATTGTGTTTTGATTTAATATAAACACCAAACTTTTGAATGAGAAGGAACAACCTTGAAAGTACTGGCCATGATACACGAGAGGAAATTGATGAGGAAAATGGACTAATGGAATGGTTGAGTGTAGTGGACCTGAGATGAATCAATGAAGAAAATAGGAAGCTTGCACAACAAGATAAAACATGCTTGCAAACATAATAACTACACCTACCACCACATCGGACTAATATGAAACCACACGACAAATGAAGGAAGTTGCAAAGTGGTGGGTGGATAATTAATGACTATGGTAATTGGGCCATTACAAAAGAGTATGGTCGATTGAATAACTGACGAAAAAGGTACCACAAAACCACCCTCTTCATACAGGGAATGATGGACTGCAGGTTTCGTCTGCAGGAAGTCATGGAGACTCGAGGAGAAGGAAGAAGATAAAAGAAGGGAAAATGAGCAAGAGAGAAAGATCATGAGATATATAAGAGAACACAATGAACATAGAGATAAGGGGGATCAAAGATGAGAAAGAGAGAAAGAGAGCACAAAGTGTAGAGGTTTGAATACATTGATTGAGGAAAATAAGGAAAATGAGGAGCTTTCTGGAAGAAAATAGGAAGTTTTTCTGAGTTGTTGATGATCACCCTGAACAGAGAAGACCCAGATTCCCAAACTGGAGCAATAGTGGGCTGCAACTTGGTGCTTACTGGAAAAAAAATGGCACTGGTAAGGGGATGTCTTCAAGTTAATGTTGAGCAGAAAATGGACCCCATTGTGTAGAGGAAATCCAGTTGAGAAACCACTTGATAAACCTGCAGAAACCCGAAGCTCAATGGGAGGTGGAAAATTCTTATGTGTCAGAGGAGGAAGGAGAGTAACTTTACTGGAAAATAGAAAACTTAGAACCCTATTGTGTCAAATTCCTTGGTGGTATCATGGCTTGGCATGGGGTTGGCATGATGTAGGAAGTAAGTCTACAACAAGCCCTAAGGTTTGGAGGAAAGGTGTCCTCTCTGAGTTAGTTGGAATTGGAAACTTCCCTATCATATAAGTGTTTATCTGTAATGATACTGACTGTGAATGATATGTTTGAATTATTATGAATGGAATATTTGTATGAATGCACATATGTATGAATCTAAGTGAAATATTGTGAACTTAACCCATGAATTTGAATTCCTGTGAGATGAGCTATGTTGAAATGTTTGTTATTGGTTTGTTAAATCGTGAAAACAACTAAGGGTGAACTAATACCTACTCGAATACTCTATATTTTATATGTGTGGAGAGCCTACAAATCATGTGAGTTTTCAACCTTAAGTTTGACAACTTGTATTGGCTAGAGAGTGGTTTTGAGTTCCTAAAAATCGGTATCGAACCCTGTTGAGTCTGAAAAAGTGGCTAAGTCCTTAAAACATACTCTTATGACACCTTAAAACCCTATGTTAGTCACCAGAGAAAAATAACCATCGATATGAAGAGATCGGGACCATTAATCGGTGGGTTATTCAGAGTGAGAGTGTCAGAAAGAATCCTTGAGGGTGATGGGAAAGGTTACGAACGAGAAACTCTAAAACTCCAAAACAAACCGTTTGGAGTGGGGTTTTCAAAAGGAATTCTCATTTGCAGTGAGAAAAACTCCAAACACGATGCTCCGAAGTTGAACATGTGTGAGCCATAGATTTGAAAGCAGGTGAGATAAACCCTCAGTCGTTGATCATTGCATGTCTGACGTAGCAAGACGAGAGGGAAGAGCGAGTAGAAGCTGACTGGGGGCGACAGTGTGAAGTCGCATTCCATAAGTCGATTAGTCGACTCGATTGAGTGTGAGTCTAGCTAGCTCAGAGTTGAGTATTTTTCAGAGTATGACTCCAAATGATTCAAAGTAATCCTCCTAGGTGTTGAAGTGTGACTCCATTGGAGGGCAGATTGCGACCATAGATTTGTGAATGAGGGAGAGGCGACGATAGTTGTCGATCTACCATAGTTTTTTCCTAAGATAAGAGGCGAAGTGTTAAATACATAGATGATGTGGCTTTCCAGTAAGGCAACCAGGGTGTCCTTAGAGTGATGGATGTCATCCCTTAAATGGTTGACGAGTTGAGTGGGGTCTAGTTGGATAGGTGAACTGTAGGTGTCATATGGATCTCAACCAGCGGTCGAGAGACCGTGACGTGCATCTACACTCTCTATCAAGGAGAAGGGAATATTCCTCGATACCTTGAGTTAGGAGTAGTGAAACTGATAAAACCGTTCGATCTTCGAATGGATGACATCAAGAGGGAATATTCCTCGATACCATAACCGTCAGAGGTAAACGAAGAGTATGCCAGAAGAAATTTTGAGCAATAATGACTATAGGCCTGCGTGGATTGAAATTTCCTTGTGAATATGTTAGACAGGTGCCATGCTGTTGCCATGTAATATGGCACATGTGACAATATGTCACATGGATTCCACGCGTCAGTGGAATAAAGGTCGAAAACTAGAGAACTTCAGAGGGTCATAACTTTCATTTTGGAGCTAAGTTTTGAACGAAAGCACCGTCATTGGAAATCTATTAACGAGTAGAACACGATGGAGTTGTGAAAGAGAGGATTTGAGATAATCGAGAAAAGAAAAAATTCTAATGCCCCATCCCTTAAAAGAACACTTAGGGGTTAGGTGTGTGACAGATATGACCACATAGATGGGAACAAATGCACCTGTAAAAATGCAAACAAAGCACTGTGTCATATGTCTAATAACCCAAGAATTAATAAAAACATAATACATATTGCAATTCAAATGTGCACTATTATAAATTGAACATGGTAATTAGAGAGGTTATTACAGAGTTGTTGCACCTGATCCCTATGTTTAGTGCATCAAATCTTCTCCATATGAGTTATGACTAGACACTGCATATTTCTCTTGTATCTGGTCAACCATCCAATTGTTGGGACATATTTTTGGCATATTTTATTTTAAAGTATCAGGATAAAGCATGCTTCTACCACTCAACCATATGAATGATTTCCTGTCACTATCCCATTTCCTTCTTTTCTCTTCATACAATGTGACCCATTGTCTCATTTCCTTCGCATTGTAAAGAACTAATTTATTGATGGCATCAATTTCTAAATTTGTTGATGTATACAAGAACTCAAAATGAATAGTATAAGATCAAATATATATTATCAAATTCAGTATAAATAGTTTCTTTGTTCAAATTTGACAAAATACAAGTGACTTACTCTTTATCAAGCGCCTTTTTTCGTTCATTTGGAGTATCTCCCTTTCCCTTTTGTCCTCATCCTGTTGGTCATCCCAAACCACTGCCCCTAGTGTGTTGTCAATTTTCTTGATGTACTCATTAAAATAATAGAATGATTCATATACTATGTACCCCAATGCCATAGATCCCTCTAGTTTTGTCCTTTGTCGAACAAACCCCTTCAATTTTTTCATGTACCTCTCCAAAAGAAAATCCAATGACATGATATCGCCCTAGCTAATTCAAACTCATCAAATAGGTGAATTAGAATATGTAATTGCAAGTCCATAAAACTCGTGGGTAGTTTCTTCTCAAACATACAAACAATATCAACTATCTCTTGATGCCAATGTGGAATGCTAGCCATATGAATCTCCTTTGATGTGATCCAATGTACAAATGCATATAATTTTGATATGGCATGTCACAAGTCCTAGGGGAAGTCATGGGTCACACAACCACGCATGAGTAAAGGATAATGACACTACAAAATGGACACACAAATCATTAATTTCTATAAATCTATGAGTGCGTAGCATATTTTTACCAAAAATATAGAAGAAGAATCATGTATTCGACATACATACCCTTAGAAGGTTTAGATGGTCATGTGATTTCAACCCCGATAAATTCCCTTCTACAGTGAAGTAACATCATATAGTCGACCCATATAAATGAGGTTCCTTCACACCCAATATAACATCCTTCACCATATAAAGATCAACTTTCTTCAAAATACATGGGACATCACCTTCTTTAAAAGACCAAGAGGGACCAACCTCTCCTTTATTTTCTTTTCTTAGTGAATGCCTCTTTTTTAGTATTTGAAGCAATAAGATCTCTCCTAGCAAATAATGTGTCGCTTTTATTGATGATATGTGCCTCCATAAATAAGATGAAACATTTTTGAATATATGCATGGGATCTAGTAAGTGGCCAATCTTAAGATGCTCCCAATATGGAAGTTCATAAAATACATATTTCCTTTTCATCCAAATGGGCATTTTCTCAACATAGGTGTAAAAAAATTCAAGATCATTGAACACATGTTCCCCATTTGAATCGAACAAGTCTTCCATTTCCTTATCCTTCTATGTGTCATATTCCCTAATCCAATCTATCAGTTCCATTATTTCAGGTCTCTAGGTTCTCTCCAGTTTACCATTTAAAGCATATGCAACTCTTATATAAGGGTGGTATTTTGGGAGGAATACCCTTGAGTAGTCATACATCGTATTTTGTACGTGGTTGGATCACCTAGCCTTTATAGAAGTTCCACAACATTTACATCCATTATACCCTTTTATTACAATACCTACGATGTTATTATATATAGAGCATGTTAGTGTAAAAAATATAGTTGCACCAAATTAAGTATGCTAAATAACATTGCATATATAAACAAATCAATCAACACGCTTACCAGAGAAAACTCCTAGTCCTGGATAATCGTGCGTGGTGTATGCACATATGCCATAAAAATTAAAAGACCTCTTCATTGGGATGGGTCTTGATACATTATATACATGTATCCCTTCCCATAATTTCTTAAATTCATCGATCAATGGTTGGAGGTAGACATCCATTATATTCACTTGTCTTCTACCCGAGACTATAAGAGCCAACATAAGATGTTCATTTTTCATGAATAACCATGGGGGGATATTGTTATTGATACTACCATTGGAAAAATATAATAGTTGGTGTTTTGGAGGGAATATGGGTTAACTCCATCCATGTCTATGCTCAATCATAGGCTATGTACTTCATCCTTGAATTATTGGGTCATGTATCTTCTATATGCTTCATGGCTATTGAATCTATTGGGATTTTCATAACTCTTGGCTCACTTCTATGTGAGGCATGGCACCCCTGTAACATGACTAATTTTTTGCAATGAAAGAGACTTTTAATCCTTGGAATTATATGCATGTGCCTCAATATCTTATGAGGAGGACCATGTGCCTTACCCTTGTTTTTTATTTATTTATGGTACTTGTCATGCCCACATTTTGGCCATATCTCTTTGTCTACATATTCATTTATGTATAGAATACAATCATTCAGACATGTGTGGTATTATATGTACTCAACACCCAACATTTTCATCATTTTCTTTGCCTCTGCATGTAAAAATATGATCTAAAACACTTAGTTAAATTCTTATTTCATCCTCCAATAATACTAAAAATTGTAATGCAGTAAAATACATGCACTCTACAATAGTTTATGAGAAAAAATACATTAACTAAGCAATATGAAAATAAAATAGAAATGAAATAACCATGAATAGGAGACAAATCACTACATTTGACAATAGTATTTTCTGGGAAATGCCCTTGGAAAAACCCACAAGGGGAAAACCATTCATGGAGATTTCTTCTTATTGAGATTCTAAAGAAAATTTTGAGTTTACAACAACATTTAGATCAACATTAAATACATAGTACTTATCTCACTCTCTCAACACAATATTATTCTTGAAAAAAGTACCAAAAATCAGTCTTGAGAAATTGCCTTGGCTGTATGGCCTGTATGACCCTGTACAATCAACAACAGTTTCAAAAACACCTTGGAAATCGTGTCTGATAGCTATTGTACGATACAATACCTAGATGTACAAATTTCTCTCGAAAAAATCTCCTTGGAAATCATGCCAAACTGTTGTTGGATGACTACCTTGATTTCTATGCCTCCCTCTTGTTGTATGACCCCTTTTGTACCAGTTGTACATAAAATATTAAATGTTGTACTTTTCTCCTTGGACTGCATGCCTATCCCCTCCTAGGGATGCATTCCAATTCCCTTAGTTGCTGCTCTTTCACTCAACTCATAAAATCTCTTGGAAATCATGCCTTTTCAACTTCCCTCCAATATCTCCTCAAAAAGTGCACCTCCCTCTCCACTAGTGCTACCTTTATGCATGATTTAATGTGTAACTGCCCAAAACCATAAAACTCAAGGGTTGAGGTTCAATCTTGGTCATAAAGATCGACAAACATGACTTAATATTTCGTTGAGGTAACTTAAGTCACTTAGTGACCCACACCCTCATAAAGTCACTTTTACACATTAAAAATTGAAAATCTCAACTTGACTTTATAAAATCATTTTATAAAAATACTTTATAAAGTCACTAGGGAGAAATGTGCTGGGTCACTTCTGCATGTTGGGTGCCTCCAATGCAGAAGTACCTCCAAGCTACCAAATCTAATACTCTCTCTTAGCGAGGGAGGTACTTTTGGTACCTCCACCATCATCCATGTCCAACTCCATCATCTCATCCACTGCTATAGTTGCTTCCTATGAACTAGAGGTATATGGTCCCACTGCATTGGAAGCCTTTGTTGTTACCTTCGCCGATATATGAACTGAAGATATGCTCCCAGGAGTCTCCACACTCTCCTGGGCCTCTTTCTATGTCATATCATACCTACTAAGTCCTATGAGTGTACTGGAAGAGGACTGAGTCCCCAATATCAACTCTCTCTCCTGTGCAACATGCCCACTCTCGAACACTGAAATTGACTCTAAATCCAAGCATCCACTGGATCCAACCACAGGTTGTCCCAACGACCTATACAACCTCTCATGCCTGTCACAAAGAAACACGATTATTTCTGGAGTAGCTCCCTCAGGTGATCCAAAATGGATCTAGGAAGGCCTAAAAATCAAAGTTCTCAGAATCAGGCAAAACCAACACCATTGCGTCCGACTCGTCGCGTTGATTCCGACCATATATTGTTTTTCGCAAATAGACGTCGTATGTGAAATATATCGTGTTCTGACCGATTTCCCAAAAAGGCAAAAAGTCAAACTGGTCAAAGTCAAAAGGTCGTATTGTTGATGTCAGAAGTACGATAGGTGATGTCATCATGACATCATGATGACATCATTATGCTGATGTGGCATCACTAGGAGGTGTCATGTGTCACTCAAATTTGGTGTTTTCGGGATGAGTTGGACCAGTACGGTTTTGACACGTGAAACTGTACGGATGACACATGGCAGTCTGTACATGACGTAGCCCAATGACAGGATGACACGTGGTAGGACAGATGACAATTGGGCTGTATGGATGCTGACATGGCAGGGAAACTAGGTTGTACAAATGATGACATGGTAGCTGATTGGGCTGTGAGACGGTGACATGGCAGCTGAATGTGCATGCTGACTGTACGATCACTATACCATGCAGAAAAATCACGGGGTGACACGTGGCCCAATTAGAGGGCACCATGTGGTACCCCAGATTTTTCCAAGGTTGGCTGGTCAAAAAATTTTGTTATGCTTCGCGGGGGTTGAACCCCTGACCTACTGGGCGATCAACAGACTGACCTCCTCGCGCTAACCATATTGGCGCCATTGGTGCTTGTTTGGGCATATGGCATAAATACTATTTGAGTTTGTTGTTGTGAGAGTTGTGGGGTAAGCCCCAGTCAGCAGGGGCAAGCCCCGACCGACCATGGGCTACATACCAGCGTGCCAGCCCATACCGAGGCCATATGGCAGTATCAATGTGACCTAGAGGTTGGAGATAGAGGGTTAGCACGTGCATTTTACCAATTTGTGGGTTGTTTACTATATATTAAATATTTTTATGATTTTCAACCAGTTTTTAATGGATTTTAGCCAATATTAGGAGATCTGGAGCTCGATTTGAGGCCAAATAGTGGGAGAATGATACCAACTTCACACACACACACACACACACACACACACACACACACACACACACATATATAAACCAGGGGTTCTTAGTAGCATTAGAGAGGTTCAAAACATGATAAATTCTGAGGAATTTGAAATGCAAAACCATTTTTATGTAGGGAATCCATTGAGGAGGGGAACTTTGTGAGCCAATTCTGGGAGCTACATTCAACCTTTTTCAGTGTCGTCAGTTATGTTGGATTCTTGAGGTTGAGATGAACACAACTAGACCATTTTGTAATCCTTTTGACACTTTTAGGATGTACTTTTGAAGCATTGAAGAGAAATAAGAAATCCTCACCCACTGAGACAAAGGCCCAGAGACATAGGCAATCTTGCTGAACTCCGTTAACAACTTTGTTGTTATGGTTTGATAATATTTGTGCTTACATTATGATCTACATTTATTATTATGGCTTCTATAATATCTCATTAATTTCTTCTTCTTTCATCAATTCCTAAATGGTAAATGAACTCATGCTTAAAACTTAACCAAGTCTTTAAAAGATCATTTCGGATCAAATGGTATCCGAGTAGGTTGACGGTTGGTTTTTGAGTTTGCATGATTACCAGGGAAAAATTGAGTTGTGGTGAAGGCAAGATTGTAGAAGGGGATCCTGAGATTGGATCAAGAAAGATGAATTCTCAAAGTGAGGAGATGGCATCGGAAGAAGGCATGTCTCAGAATGAGATCGAGTTGCAAAATACTTTATTCACCATGTCTGAGATGGTAAAGGTATTATATGAGGATTAATTGGAACGAAAGAGGCCTTTATAAGGGGAATATTATAAACAAGACAAAAGTGAAGAAGGAGAGGATCCTCCTAAACCTCCTCCTTCACCTCCTTCTTCTCCATCGACTTCTTCTTCTTCAAGTACAAGTTCCAAATCCACCGCAATAAAACATTCCCATAAACATAAACATGATATGCCTTTACTTAAGCTTGATGTGAAATTTGAATTGCCCATGTATGATGGTGAAGTAAATTCTGAGAGGCTTGATAACCGGGTCAGACAGATGGAAGTTTATTGAAGTGTGCAACAAATATAATATGAGGAAACTCAAATCAAGTTGTCATCGCTTCGTCTTGTAGGCACAACACTCATCTAGTGGCAGAGTAAGTTGCAAAATGGCATGCAACAAGTTGGTAATGTATTTCCATCATGGAAAGATTTTGTTTTTTCACTTAGAAATAAATTTTGTCCTTTGGGTTATAAAGAGAAGTCTTTAATTTAATGGCAAGGTCTTAAACTAAGAAAGGGATAAACAGTGCAAGAATACACAGATGAATTTTGTAAGATGGCATTAATGTTGAATATTCCATTACATACCCAAGAAACTCTTATGAAGTATATAGGACATTTACCTGCACATATTCGTAACAATGTATTTATGTTAGGAACTACTAATCTTGATGAGGTTTCTATTCAAGCTACATACATTGAAGCAAGAAAAACATGAGTTGGTGTATCAGGGGAATCGTCTTCAAGGAAAGAGGACAAAAGGAAGGGGAATGGAAAGAAAGAAAATTCAATAGCAAGAAAGGAAGAGAAGCTCTCTTACACGCATTGAAAGAAATAAGGGCATGATGATGACCATTGATCAGCAATTGAACCCAGAGAAGAGACTGAAATGGTTCAAAGAAAGGAAAGGGAGGCAAATATTTGCAACAAAAAAATGACCAATAGACTTGGGATATGATTCAGGTGATGAGACTAAGATCACAACAGTTGGTTTGACAGGTAAAATTGGTGATGGATATGATTCTAGATGCAAATTGTTTCACATAAGGGTGATAATGAAACATACCAAGATCAATACATTGATAGATAGTGGATCTCAATATAACTTGATTTCAGAGGAAGTTGTTAAACAATTGGGATTAAACACTAAGATGCATCATAAACCTTACTCACTTAAATGGATAAGCAACAATCATAAATTACACATAACAAATAAATGCACTTTAAAGTTTACAATTTCATCAAAGTTTGTGGATGAGGTAACATGTGATGTGGTGCCACTCAATGAATGTGGAATGGTCTTAGGAATTCTTTATTTGTATGATCGTAAAGCAATCTTCTACAAGGAACATAATCAATATCACTTAACTAAAGAAGGCAATGAATATGTTGTACATGCTCATCACTTAAAAGAAAATCAATCTCTACAGACAATGGAACAATTAAGGAAGGAAGCTTATGCAAGAAACACACCTATAATTATGCCAAGTAAAGCAATTGATCTTAAGCATGAACATGAGATGGTTGTAGAATGGAAGTTCAATCATACTTTTCTTCAAGATAATCTAATGTCGTGCAAGTAATTCAAACATATTTGTCCAGTTGCAGTCATATTTCTGATGTTATCGCTGTTAATGTTTTCAACTTGGATGGTAGTGGCTTGAGTAAGATGTGAAAAAGTACAAGTGGCTAACAATATGCTATCAATTGTCATGGTTGTTTTGCAATTGATTATGATGAGACAGGTGCACAAGACATAGTTTAAAGACAAAGAACAAGTGGGGTGGCCTATCTTGCACTTGATCACTGGTTAATACCCTTTTGGAGGACAAAAAGGTCTTAGTGGGGAGGCATGATCCAAAATGGATCCAGGAAGGCCTAAAAATCAAATTTCTTAGAATCAAACGAAACTAGCGCCATTTCTTCCAGCTCGTTGCGTTGATTCCAACCATATATTTTTTTTCGCAAATGGACGCGTATGCGAAATATATCGCGTTCTGACCAATTTCCCAAACAGGAAAAAAGTCAAACTGGTCAAAGTCAACATGCCATACTATCGAAGTCAGCAGTATGATAGGTGATGCCAGCATGACATCACGATGACATAATCATGATGACGTATCATCACCAGGAGGTGAAACATGTCACTCGAATTCGGTGTTTTCAGGCTGAGTTGGACCAATATGGATTTGACATGTGGCACTGTACGGATGACACATGGCAGTCCGTACATGATGTGGACCAATGACAGGATGACACGTAAAATTACGGACGACAGCTGGGATGTACAGATGCTGACTTGGCAAGGTGATTGGGTTGTACAGATGATGATGTGGTAGCTGATTGACAGGTGACTGGGTTGTGCAGTAGTGACGTGGCAGCTGATTGTGCATTGACTCTATGATGATTGTACCATACAAATGAGTCACGGGGTGACATGTGGCTCAATCAGAGGGCACCATGTGGAATCCCAGATTTTTGCAAGGTTGGTTGGTCCAAAAATTTTGTTGTGCTCTGTGGGGGTCGAACCCCTGACCTCCCGGGCGACCAACAAACTAACCTCCTCATGCTAACCATCTTGGCACCTTTGGTGCTTGTTTGCACATATGCCATAAATGATATTTGAGTTGGTTGCTGTGAGAGTTGTGGGGTAAGCCCTGGTCGATGAGGGCTAGCCCACACCGACTAGGGGCTACGAACCCAGGGCTAAGCCAAAAGTTGGAGCACATGGAGCTTAAGGGGCAGGATGCATGGCCCATACGACTAGAGCTAGTGCAGACCAAGGGCTACAGACCAGTGTGCCAACCCAAGATGAGGACATATGGCGGTATCCATGTGACCTGGAGCCCGAAGATAGAGGGATATCACATGCATTTTGACAATTTGTGGGTTTTTTACTATATATTAAATATTTTTATGATTTTTAGCCTGTTTTTCATGGATTTTAGCCAATATTGGGGGATCTGGAGCCCAATTTGAGGCTAGATCTTGGGAGGAAGTTGGGAGGATGATAAAAAATTCAAATCTATGAGTAATTATGAGTAATTCAAATCTAATGTTCTTAGAAACATTAGAGAGGTTCAAAATAGGAGAAATTATGAGTAATTTGAAATCCAAAGCCATTTTTATGCAGGGAAGCCATTGAGGAGGGGAACTTTGCAGGCCAATTCTGGGAGCTACGCTTAGCCTTTTTCAGTTCCATCAGTTATGTTGGATTCTTGAGGTCGAGAAGAACACATCCAGACCAGTTTGTAATCCTTTTGACACTTTTCTGATGTACTTTTGAATAATTGAAGAGAAATAAGAAAGCCTCACCCACTGAGACAAAGACCTGGAGACGTAGGCAATCTTGTCGAACTCCGTTAACAACTTTGCTGTTATGGTTTGTTGATATTTTTGCTTACATTATGATATGAATTTATTATTATGGCTGCTATAATATCTCATTAATTTCTTCTTCTTTCATCAATTCCTAAATGGTAAATGAACTCATGCTTAAAACTTAACCAAGTCTTTAAAAGATCATTTCAGATCACCAGGATATAAAAAAATACGTCCAATGTAGAATGAAACTCCAAATTCGTTAATCTCCAAAGATGACATTGAGATCAAGTTAACTGTCATCTC
Organism: Picea engelmannii; assembly: GCA_009831015.1. Classification (NCBI taxonomy): domain Eukaryota; kingdom Viridiplantae; phylum Streptophyta; class Pinopsida; order Pinales; family Pinaceae; genus Picea; species Picea engelmannii. The sequence goes on along the minus strand of ML787814.1, from coordinate 502,501 downwards.
TTGAATAAACAACACCTCAGACACTTCCAAAAATCCTCTTGACTGTAGCTGGAATCTAACACTTCCAACCCCCTTCACTGCAAGTTGTGAGCCGAACCTGCTATCCACAAAGTAGTCTGATTCTATTTCTGAAATATTAAGGAACATTGAACTCATTCCCGTCATATGCTGAGAAGCTCCACTTTCCACAAGCCACACTTCAATGTCCTCGAAGACTAGACAAGCACTGCCTAAAGGACCAGTTACAAGTGAAAATTCCCTCTCAAATTTCTCAGTGAACTCAACAACCTCAGCTAATGTTGACACCTTTGGTTCCTACTTCTTCTTCTTCTTCTTGTTTGGACACTAACTAACATAGTGGTGATTCTTGTGACATGCAAAGCATTTCAATTTTCTCATGTCATTCTTCTTCTCTTTTCTCTTTCCCAAAAGAAAACAAATTTTCTCGTCTACACCACCCTCTTCCTTCTCCTGAGACCCCTCTCAGATATCCTCATGAGTAAATTCATCCCACAGTCTGCTCCAATATGGGATCTTTTCTCTCCCCAACTCACACTTCATCAAAACCTCCCACTCTTTGGTGAATCCCTTGAGGGATATGCGCACCAACTCTGAGTCTGGAATAACTTCTCCGACAACTACCAAGTCATCCTTCACCTGCGCAACTCTGGTGAGATAGGAAGCCACACTCTCTCCCTTGGCCATCCTAGTATTATGGATCTTGTCCTTGAGATCCATTTTCAGGTTCTCATTATTTTCCTCATACAATTTTTTCAGTGCATCCCACATCTCTTTGGTTGTCTACTTCTCAGCCAAATGTGGAATCAAGTGGTCTTTGACTCCATCCAAGATTATTTTATGAGCCCTTGCTTCCTTCACCTCATGAACATCTAGAGCAATGGGATCTGATGAAGGTACTGGCACGATGGTATTCAAAAATGTTCACAATTGGTTCTCCTTGAGAACACTTGTAATCCTCACCTTCGATTGCAGGTAGTTGGAGATCCCCTCCAACCTATCTTCATACCTGAGACATAAAGCCATCTTTGTCCAATTGAAAAAGACCCTTTCTTTCCCCTCCTTCTTCTAAGCAAATGCCTTATAAAATCATTGGTTTCCTAGTGTCAAATATTTGTCCACTGAACCTTAGATCCCTAGCTCTGATACCATATAAAAATATGACCTGAAACACTTATTTAAATTCTGATTTCAACCTCCAATAATACTAAAAACTTTAATGCAGTAAAATACATACATTCTACAATAATTTATGAGCATAAATACATTAACTAAAAAATATGAAAAAAAAATAGCAACGGAATAACCATGAACAAGAGACAAATCACCACGTTTGACACTAGTATTTTTTGGGCATGCCCCTGGAAAAACCCACAAGGGGAAAACCAGTCAAGGAGATTTCTTCTTATTGAGATTCTAGGGAAAATTTTGAGTTTACTACAACATTTAGATCAACATTAAATACACAGTACTTATCTCACTCTCCTAGCACAATATTCTTCTTGAAAAAAGTGCCAAAAACCAGTCTTAAGAAATGTGCCTTGGTTGTACGACCTGTATGACCATGTAGAATCAACAATAGCTTCAAAACTGCCTCAGAAATTGTGCCTGAGAGTAGTTGTACGGTACAATACCTAGTTGTACAGATTTCTCTCAGCAAAAATTCCTTGGAAATCATGCCAAACTATTGTTGGATGAATGCCTCAATTTTTGTGCCTCCCTCTTATTGTATGACTAACAATAACTGTTGTATGGACCCTTCTGTACCAGTTGTATGGACAATATTAAATGTTGTAATTTTCTTCTTGGAATGCATGCCTATCCCTTCCTAGGGATGTGTTCAAATTCCCTTAGTTTCTGCTCTTTCCCTCAACTCATAAACTCTCTTGGAAATCGTGCCTTTTCAGCGTCCCTCCAAGATATCCTAAAAAAGTGTGCCCCCTCTCCACTAGTGTTGTCTTTATGCATGCTTTAATGTGTAACTACCCAAATCCCTAAATCACAAGGGATGAGATTCAATTTTGATCATCAAGATCGACAGACGCAACTTAATCTTTTGTTGAGGTCACTTAAGTGATCCACACCCTCATAAAGTCACTTTTACACATTAAAAATTAAAAATCTCAACTTGACTTTATAAAAATACTTTATAAAGTCACTAAAGAGAAATATGCTCGATCACTCATGCATGTTGGGCACCACCAATGCAAAAGTACCTCTGAGCTGCCAAATCTAACACTGCACAACTATCGGGCAAGACATTATCACTCAAAAGTGCATTATCTTTGAGTAACCTATAATTAATGGGCAATAGAAATGTACATAGTCATTAAGCATGAATAAAATCAACCATTTCCTTCCTTCATTGTCTGACAAGATTCCTTAGAAAATTAGGGGACTTAATGGTTTGTTACCTCAAAAGTTTTGAGAAACACATGTCTCACATACCATACATTGCTTTCAAGTTGTACAGTAACATTATTGTCCCTAGCTGGGTAGACCTTGACCCCTGTAGACCAAAGAGAGGAGTGGTCGAAGCATATTTCAGGCTTTCAAAGAAGTTATCTACGACATCAACATCATCCCCTAGTTTATATTGCTAGAATGCATGTAACAAAATTCCCTCCATGGCTTGGTTATCCCGTAAGAAATCAGCCATAGCTATCTATATATCATTTCCTTTGTCCCCAACATGTGAAGAAATAGTGTTGCTGTAGAGGTTTTGAATTGGTGACTCGGGACGTAATGGAAATTGAATAGGTGGTTGATTCAACCATTCTCAATATGCTTCCTTTCCGAGTTGTACTCATTTAACATCAATCTCGTGACTTGACATCATAGTGGGGTGCAACCATAGATGGTAGATGTTAGTCTCTAACTCTCTTTTTGATTAAGTGAGTATCCCTAATCCTAAATCTTCCCTACTTACACTTTGTTGCCTGAAATTTGACTTTTACCCCTTGGTTTGATTTGTCATGTTTTGCAATTTTGCACTTTTAAATGATTTTCTTAAGTTTTTGAAGGTTTAGGATTTGATTTGATAGATCTTGTCACATCACTTGTCTATTTCATTTTTGAATTTTCAATTTTTTTCCAAATCATGAATGGCACTATAGGAATAGTGCTATTCCTGCAACGCCAAGGATAATCATGTTTTTACATGCACCAACTAACCCTGATCACATCATAATTGCATAAATCATGATTAGAGGATCTTCATACCTCTCCATGATCTTTTCTCGAGTTGATGTTGAAGTTCTAACCATCATATGCAAGGGATCGAGTTGTACCATCCTGACCTGCATCAAATCAAACACGTTTTGTTATTATTAATATAAACTATCACCTTCTATTCTAATGTATCGAGTATTTTGTGCAGAGATTGAATTGGAAACATAAGAGATTTTTAGTTTCTGACAATCATAGGTTTTAAAATTCTCAGTATCAAACCTCACAACGCTGTTTACATGACTATACCAACAACATGGCACCGAAGAAGAGTGGACAAATTATTATATTGGAACCTGAGGGCACACAATTACTTGAAGCATACCCACAAATGGCGTAGAGGTTTAAATATGTAGGTTGGTTTGAGTTTTTCACAACCTTCCATGGACACGATGAACATGTCTCAATGATCTTTGCACAAAATTTTGATGGCTTTGAAGTTGTAATTGGAAAATTATTGATGATGGTGACTGAACACTCAATTACAAGAGCCTGTGAATTACCAATTGGTGGAGAAATGTGGTGGAAGAAAGAGAATGTGGTTATGGAGTTCGTGAATCAGTTCTTAATCCCGAAAAAACAAAACCCTAATTGGAAAAAGGGGATACCACATAGCTGGATAAAAAAGGAATGGCATAATGCTTTGATAATAATCCACAGATATATTACGTGTGAGGGTAGGTTTTCACTGGTTTATATTTACCATATCAGACTGTTAATGCACATTAACGAAGATTATCCTCTCAATTTACCCTATTTCCTGCTGAAGAGTTTATCTAAAATGTCCAAAAGGGTGCAGTTTCATCCTGCTACAACCAAAGGAAGTATTTTTCACCAAGTTTTAATAAAGACATTGGTCATCTCCTCTTTGAATGAAGTCCAGAGACCCTGGGATTGGCTAATCCAGTCTTTAGGAAATGATTCACAGTCAGATAAATCCAAAAAGGCCAAAGGGAAGAAATCAGCTAAACAAAAACAGATTGGTACATCAGCTGAGTCCCCAATTAAAGAAGAAGCATCTGCAGCTAGGGTAACAAGGGCTAGCAAAAGGAAACTACAAACTCAACAAATCGTTGGGGATGCTCCTGTAGGTAAAGGTCATGAAGAAGCTACCACCATTAGAAGTAAGAAATCAAAACCAGATGAAGATATTGATATATTTCTTGATCTAGAGATAAAGATGGAAGTTGATGTGGATGAATATTATACTATGAACCCAATTTATTCTCCAGTCAAGCAGAAACAAAAATCTACAATTAAGAAAAGTGTAAAGGGAAAAAAATAGAGGAAGAAGCCTACACCTGAGCCTAAATACCCTAGGAGAAACTCCACTAGGGTTGTCAATAAATTCATATTAAAATCTAAGGCCATGTTTGATCCATCCATTAAACAAGAGAACCTTATAATCATAGAGGATAATTCTGAAGATTCTAAAACAGACATCAAGGAACAGGCAGACACATCTTGTTTGCACAAGAATGAGAAAGAAACTGAAAACTTGGGGAAGACACAAGGATAAGGAAAACAAGTTGCTCAATACTCTAGGAGACCTATGACAAGAGCAAACACTAGATCATCAAAGGCTGAAGCTGTGTTTAGAGGTACATGTGAGGATTCTTATGACAAAGATTATCCTTCTGCAGATCTAGATTAGATTCCAGAGACCAGGGACTCAGATAGTACTGATGATGAAGTTCATAGGTCAGAATTATCTTCTAGATACCAGATCAAATTGAGAAAACCTCAAACTGCTATAGACCTGAACAAACCTGCACTTGTCGAAGAATTCCCAGAGTTTAAAGTTAAAGTTAGAAGTGAAAAATACAAGATTAAGGAGCTATAGAAAATGGTGAAGCAATTAAAGAAAGAAAAAGATCAGGTGGAGCAATGGAATGCCAGACAACAAGAGAAGATACAGGGTTTCAAGAAAAAGAGAAAGGAACAAAAGGCACTGCTCAAGGAGCTGTGAGAATCTAATTTCAAGTTGTATTGGCACAATATTGTGCTAACAGCCAAGCTGAAGTAGAGGACTATCAAAGCCAGTGAAATCATTATACCATGATAGCCTATGAAGTCCCTTCATGCAAAGTTTTGAAAGTTTTGATGCTATTTACTCAAGAAGTAAAATATGATGAATTTAATTTCGACCTAATGGATTTCTGATAATTCGAATGGATAACTCAGTCAAGATTGATTCCAAATTTTGTGGGATTTGATAATTTGCTGTAAAGGTATTTTGGGCTAAGTTGTTGAGATTTTTTATATTGGCAATGTAAGTGCTCTTTTGAGCTGATCCTCCTAGAATATAGGCATCGACCAGAACCTGTTACTAACTGAATACTAAAAATAGGATCTGTAGTCATATTCTGTATAGTTTAAATATACAGATGAAAGATTGTATTAAGGTAAAAAAGGTGGGCTTTCAGGGACCTGTTTTGAACTCTTTGTAAGACAGTTTTATTCCACATTGATACTTAATGGAAAAGACATGTTGATGGTCAGATTTTCTCTCATTTCATGTTCTATTTATTTTCTTGCTTGAGATCATTTTTCAGTTGCAATGCATTGGTTTCTTGGTCTTAATTAATACAATGAAGATTTTGTTGTTATTGTTTATTATCAAGATTTGATTTTCAAGTACATGTTCTTGTTTCTAAATTACATTTTGAAATAAGAAATCATATGGGGTTGACAAATTGAATACTTCTATATTTCCTCTCTTTATTTTCCTTATTTGTCTGATCTATTTATGTGGCTACCCTTTAAAAAATCAGTGGGATATCTCTTGGATTTATTTTGAATCTTGCGTTTACCTTGAAACCTTGAACCAGATTTCAACCATCCTTAAAAACCAATTCATAAAACCCTTTAAATATTATTGAAATAACCTGATGATGCCTAGCTTGCCCTCTCATAGTTAAGTGCAACTTTAGGGACTAACATATTTTGGCGCTATTGCCGGGGACAAAGGAAGGAAGATATCTTCCCTGGGAGAAAGACAAGATTAGATTCAAATCTTGATGGTGAACAAGATTTTAGGAAATTACACGAGACTATGATTTTTTCACTTGGCGAATCCTCTGTGGTAATTTTGGCTCCTAAAAGAGAATGTAAAGGACCTAAACATCCTCCAACTTCCTCATCATTTACAAAGAAACCAGTTACCAGAAAAAACCCAGACCCAGAGCCTGTTGCAGCAGTACCAGACTCTGAGAAATTATTAAGAAAACCTAAAATAATTCCTGGACAATCCTCTCTCTCAAAGGAAAAATTTCCTTCAATCATCTCTCAAGGAGATTCTTCTGAAACTATCAAACTCCAATTAGATGAAGAAGTGATTCCTGAAAGTGAAATTAAGCCTGTCATTGAGCCTGTTACAATTTCCTTTCCTTCAACTATTTCAGAACTAAATCTAAATCAATGGAAGTTGTTTGCTGAGCTCATTGAAGAGGAACAAGAAAATACTTTGTCTGTAGTTGAATCTTTGAGATATTATAGAAAAGATATTAAAAGTGAACCAGAAACACTCTCTTCATCACCTCAATATTTCTCTTATGAAGAAAATAAACCACGTTATTCATCTTTTGAAAACCCTCTTTTTCTGGGACCATCATCCTACTCTAGTCCAAAAAAGAAACCTCTATTTTCTGAAGATCAAGAACTAATATCAGCACAACTAAGTTGCTTCACACAAGGGACAATTTCTCTTTCTACATCACCAAATCTACTTACTCCTAAAGCTCAAACACCAAAGATAGAAAATATGGTTGTAAATAGAATGGATGCAATTGTTGCAGCCAGATATGCACCATTAAACCTGCCACAAGTTCTGTATGCTTTTCCACCAAATGATTATATGAAATATTTTCCAAGATTCAATGGAGAAGGAGGAGTTACTGCTGAAGAGAATTTAAATTCTTTGAACAGTTTTGCAGACATTTTTAATGTAGATCATGCAGATGTTTGGATGAGTCTTTTTGTGCAGAGTTTAGATGGTAAAGCAAGAAAATGGTTCAGGAGCTTGCCACCTTATTAAATTGTTGATATTGATGCATTGGATGACACTTTTTTAAGACATTGGGGAGATAAGAAAGACTACTTATATTACATTACTGAATTTGGTGCTTTAAAAAGGAAACAAGGTGAATCAATATTTGATTTTACTAAAAGGTTCAATAAAATGTATAGTAAAATTCTAGATGAAATTAAACCTTCAGAAACATCAGCCAACATCACCTTTGCCAATGCTTTTGATGCTGAATTTTTTGTGTTAATGAGAGAAAGAAGGTCTGCTACTCTGAGCCTGATGCAAGAAACAACTATTGAGGTAGAATCTAACATACTAGCAACAAACAAGTTAAAGTCCAGGGGTGATAGAGACATGAAAAAAAAAGAAGAAGAGCTTCCTTCCTCTTCTCATACAACATTTGATTCTAAGATAGATGAAATGGCTAAAATGTTGAAAACCTTGAGATCTGAGATTTCTATGTTGAAAATGGAATAAAAACAACCCAGTAAACCTACACATGAAGGTGGGTACATAAATCCTAATCAGTTTAGGAGGCCAAATAATGTACCTCAAATTTTATCAAGAGAAAGGAAGAATCAAGAAGATCAAAATGTTTTGCCTCCTTTCCAAAATAATGCAGTATAAGAGGTGGAGGCAGAAGATGATACTAAAGATAACCCTGTAGTACATTTAAATGATTTAGAATAATCCCCTACTCATTTGACACAACATGATTATAAAGATGCTTTGATATTAAATCAATTTGAAGAAGGGGATGTTGATGAGGTTATCCAGAAAAAACCTAAAAGAAAGAAATATGATCTTAGATCCAGATCAAATACACCTAAGGTGGATATACCTGTTTCAACAAAGAAGGCCAGTACTCCAGCCAAATCAGGAATCAATAAAGACAGTCCCGGGATTCAAATTGATCAACAATTAAAGCAACTTGTCAAGGTTAGTACTTCATAGTTAAAGGAAACGAAAAATATTGTTTCTTCTTTCATCCTGGAACATGAAATCAACAATATTAAAATTCCTATACCACTGATAGAACTAATGAAAACATATCCTTTTAGGAAGATTGTTCTCAAGGCTTTATAGCCCCCTGCTCAGGTCACCTTTTTAGGTACTATCAACCTTGAAGATGAGAATCCTGCTATAACCATTGGACCTCATATTGAAGACAAGATTGATGTTTCTCCTCCTTTCTACATATCACTAAATATTCATGACAAAATATTGCATAACTATTTAATGGATTCAGGGGATTCACACAATGTCATGCCTAAAGTGTTAGTGGATGAATTGGGGTTAGACATCACTAAACCCTACCTTGACCTATATTCTTTTGACTCCAGGAAATTTAAATGTCTGGGATTCATCAAGGATATGGTTGTTAGTCTTTCTCAGTTACCTATGAAAAGTGTGGTATTGGACACACCTCCAAAATTTGGAATGCTTCTATCAAGATCTTGGGCTAAGAAGGTAGGACACACTTTACAGATGGATCTCAGTTATGCTACCATACCTATTTTTGGTGGAGAACATATGAGATTGTATGGGGAAGTAAGACTGAATTACTTGGTAAGTGATCATGAAAACCCTAGTAAACATCATATATATGCTGTAGAAGATGAACTTGGATCCTCTATTTTTCATATTGGTGATCAAATGGCAGAAACATCAGTTAGAAGAATAACACCTGCAGTTGGAGACAGTGCAGAAAATTTTGTCCGAAAACATATATTTTGATGGGGCTTGCTCAAAACAAGGTTCTGGGGCTGGGATTGTTTTCATTTCTCCTACCCAAGAAGTCATTCCTATGTCATATAAACTTGAATTTGATACAACCAACAACATCAATGAATATGAATATTTGCTGTTAGGATTGAAAGCTGCTAAAGATATGGGTATAGATAAACTTTCTATTTTTGGAGATTCAGAACTCATTATCCATTAGATTAAAAACATTTATCAAACTAAACAACAAAGGTTAAAACAATATAGGAATGAAGTGTGGGATTATGTGGATAATTTCTTCTTGGCATTCAACATCACTTTTGTTCACATGAATTTGAATCAGCAGGCTGACCCCTTAGCACTTGCAACCATTAACTTTAAGACTCCAATGTTTCCTAACTTAAAATTTGAGATTGAGGTTAGACATAGACCCTCAATACAAAATAACATAAAAAAATTGGCAGGTTTTTAAATATGATCATGAGATTCAAATATTCTTAAAGACTATTGAAGAATTTTCCAATATTTCAATAGATCAGGACAATGAAGATGATGATATAGAGGTACATGTTGCAAATGTTCTACAAGACAACGTTGCCAGGCACAAAATCATTGAATTGAAAACAAATCATTTTCCTAAAGGTTTGGTTCTGTTGGTGACGGAAGTCACTCCTGGATTGCTAGCAGGAGCAGACCCCGATGCCCATCAGTTTTATGTCACAATGGTTTTTTATGGGTGATCAAATGGACAGAGACTCAGGGAAATGTCACTCTAACGCAGAGACTGAGTCTGGCATGTAAGAAACAAAGGAGGTCTTGGTCTAACTTCAATCAGTGGGTTGATTAAAGGGTGAATAGGTGGAAGACTTGATAAGAAGAGTGAACAAATTTCTTTAGGCAACATTCTTTCAACAATTTGTAGAAGAAAAACCCCGAATGCGAGATCCTCTGGTTCAGGGCTTCAGGATACTAAAAAAGGGACTTGACTGGATTCTCCAATTCCAAGTCGTTCAGCGTTAGGAAAGTCACAAGAACTGATTAGAGGCAATGCGACTGTCACACTGATCGAATTCTACATCATCCTATAACAGTTGCAACTCGACTGGATTCTCCAATTCCGAGCAGCTCTAACATAGTTTGAACAAAGACATGAAAGAAACTGATATCCATAAGGCAAGAAGTCTCAAGAGTTCATACATAACCAGAGATAACAGTGCTTCTTTAAAGCTTTACAACCGGGAGCCTTGCTCGACCATTGATAGATACAAAAATGGTGAAAATGCCTACATATAGCCAAAACAAAACAACAGCAGCAGAAACGAGAAGCTACATTAAAAACTTTACGTCTGCATGTATTCTGACAGTCTGCGCATGTAGACTCTGGATGATCGTGCGCCTATGAAAGACGCTATCAGATTTTGGATTGTCCTTCTGTAGGTGAGTCGACGTGAATTAGTCTTTTTCCAGACCTTCCTTTTATGGCGGAGTTGATATTCAACCACCAGCAACTGCCGCAATAACTGCTTTTTGGGATCGGGGAAGGCCTCGGTCAACTATGCCTTCTGGGATGTGGAGGTTGCTTAATGGTGCCACCTGGATCAGCTTGAACGACCTTTCTTTGGATGCTGCTTCGCTAGACTGCTGTGAGGGACCCTTATGGCGAGAATGGTGGCGGGATTCGTGACAGCGGATGAGGAATGTCACTGGAGATGGACAGGACACAGGTGGAGACAACAGGGAGTGCATGAGTAAAAGTGCATGGTGGGAGGTGTTGTGGTGGAGGAGACACATGGCAGGGGACGAGGAGGCTCAGACGATGAGTGGATGATGAGATAGGGGAAAGGACCACTTGGACGGAACGAGGAGAGGCTAAAGGGAAAGGACCCTACCACATGGCCAGGTGGGGAATAGGTGGCAAGGAGGGAAATGGCACAAAAGGTGACACGACGTGGAAGGGGCCCACAGGGTTAAACGAAGAAAGGCAACAGAAATCTGGACCGCCTGTGAACCGTTGATCCAGGCTCTTCAATTGAAACCATCGGAAAGATGCACCCCGAATTCCGGACCCCCCCCCCTCCGCTTAAAGGTAGAAAGGCGGGCGGGGGGGTTCGGGATCGCCTCTCACGTCGTTGATCCGGACGCTATGATCGTGGCCGTTGGATAGATGCACCCCAGATTCCAGACCCCCCCCCTCCGCTTAAAGGTAGAAAGGCGAGGGGGGTACAGAATCCTATGTACGCCGTTGATCTGGGCACGCGGATGCCTGCCATCTAGATCCGCTTGCTGCTTACCGCGGGCGCGTTTTGCATCCTGGACTTAGGGTAAGTGGGTTTTTAACCCATTCCTTTGCATTTTACCCCCCGATACAAGAAATATCGCTAACATTTGGCTCCATGGGGGATAGAGTCGTCCCTGTGATGCTCTAATAACTCTTTTTACAGATTCAGTGCCTTGCTGTTGGGCTATGGAGTCATGCTCAAAACATCCCGCTGCTGAAAATACAGGCTGAAAAAATAAAAGTAACAAACTAAAGATACATGCTCAAAGGAGCTTATTTATATACAATCCTAAACTAATAAAACACTTTAGATGGGCTAGGTGAAAAAAAACTTCCTCCATAGCCATTCAAGTAGCTTCCTGGATAGAAGCTCCTTCCTTCTGTCGATGATCACCAACAGATGGTGTAACCGTGACAGCAGAACGGTTACACTCTTCAACTCCTCCTTACAGGCTAGATTTGAGATGAAATAGGGCGGCTCCAAAGCATAAGGGAAATGCCACTCCATGCATTTGCTGACAGGGTCATCAAATGAGTGGCCAATTCCAGGAAATTGGCGACATACAACCTCTTCTGCCACGCATTTGTTCACTTGCGACCGAATATCTCTAATAAGCACAGGCGGGTGAATAACTGAAATGGTCTCGCTGATCTCAGGCGGTGGCTGCTCGCTGACCAGCTCTGCGCAGTCTGTAAACTGCATCCTCGACTGCTCCTCTGGTTCTTCTGGTGCCTTTTCTTGTCTCTCCCAAGGGTCAGAGTCATAATCATCATAGATAGGACTTGTGGTAAAGATCTTCTTCTCAATTTGCTGCTCAGGGGGGCTGATTTCCTCGCATTGTCTTTCATTTGTGAGCAGAGGAGAAGGCTTTGCAGTCTTCTCTTGGAAGCTTTGGGTGTCCAACTCAGAACCTGATTCATAGCTATCATACACGGGCTGGCTGCTACCCAGGTAATCAATCTGTGATGTGGGGCTCTGTTGCTCCTCAACTGAATAGTCGTTAAAGCTGGGTGAGCACCAGACTTCTTCATCTTGCAAAAAAAGAACGATCTCCAGATCCTCCTTTTCAATCCCAAATGTAAATACATCATGGGAAATCTCGTGAATAAAAAGAGAACAATCCTCCTCCACAACTACCACTTCATCATTTTGTTCTGAGACAACAAGCTCACCGAGGATAGATGTTAAGGCGCTTACGAGATCTTCAATATTCTCCTCGAGAGATCCATCTAGAACATCTGCCTTGGAGACTGGAAAATCCTCCCCATGGTCCTCAGATTTCAACCTTGCATGTAGGGCAATGAGAGATATCATTAGTTCACTCAGAGCAACTTCCTTACAAACGGGAAGGTCTCCATCCTCAGAAACAAGGCTGCTAGGAATATCTGCCTCAACCCGACATTTAGGCGAGCCATCTACCATGGACCACATCTGCTCCACCAAATCATAATCTCCACAGGTGGCGTGTTGACCTTTATGAACATCTAAAAGAACAAACGCATCCGATATGATGTCAGTTGCTTCCATCCTCGAGCTAACACCACTCATATCATTCAACACCTCGATTTTTTCACAGTAGATGCTTTCCTCCACAGTAATAGATTCATCATGAACATGGTCTTCCGGGCCAACAGAGGCTTCATGAAGCGAAGAAAACTCTTTACAACATCTTTCAAACAAGTGAACAACTGAATAGTAGTCTTTGCAAAATGAATTGAAAGCTGTATGAAAACTTGTTAAAGAGCGGATGCTTGTAGCGGGAAGAGACCGACACCATTCAAGAGTAGCTCCCTTCAAGGAAAACCTAAAGAGTTTAATCTGGACATCCTCATGCATGATATGGTGTCGGTGGATTGCCTCATGGAAGTCCAGTAAATGCTCAGCTGGTACCTCCCAATCCTTTGCATGAAATTTGGGGAGGAAATCTTCCCAGATGTCTCTATCAGGAAGTGCATTAGGAAAACCAACTATTTGAGAAAAGTCACAGAAAGCAAACCTTTGAGCCATAATTTTCTCCATACCAAACCAGTGGATTCACCAATCGATCCTTGAATCATGGAGTCACCAAGTGAAAGATGCGCAACTTCAAGTGTGTCTGGTCCTTGTTCACCATCAAAGGCCAGATCTTAACGTTGTCGTTACCCCAGGAAGCTTCTCAGACTGAGAAAGCAACTACTGAAACCTTCTCGAGAAAGCTCCTTAGGGTCATCTTTCAGGTGTGCTAACAGTAGTCACAGCTGAAACAGTGATGTGGAAACAATGGAGTCGCCACAGTGGAGTCGCCAGGTGCACAGTAGCAATCTGAATAATTCTGATTTCTGATGCACCTTCAAAATCAGTTGATCGTTGTCGTTCTGCCCAGGGAAAATCTTCAACTTCATCCCCAACAACGACGCCAAAAATGTTGGCGACGGAAGTCACTCCTGGATTGCTAGTAGGAGCAGAGCCCGACGCCCATCAGTTTTATGTCACAGTGGTTTTTTATGGGTGATCAAATGGACAGAGACTCGGGGAAATGTCACTCTAACGCAAAGACTGAGTCCGACATGTAAGAAACAAAGGAGGTCTTGGCCTAACTTCAATCAGTGGGTTGATTAAAGGGTGAACAGGTGGAAGACTTGATAAGAAGAGTGAAAAAATTTCTTTGGGCAACAGGATTTCAACAATTTGTCGAAGAAAAACCCTGAATGCGAGATCCTCTGGTTCAGGGCTTCGAGATACTGAAAAAGAGACTTGACTGGATTCTCCAATTTCAAGTCGTTCAGCGTTAGGAAAGTCACAAGAACTAATTAGAGGCAATGTGATTGTCACAGTGATCAAATTCTACATCATCCTATAACAGTTGCAACTCGACTGGATTCTCCAATTCCGAGCAGCTCTAACACAGTTTGAACAAAGACATGAAAGAAACTGATATCCATAAGGCAAGAAGTCTCAAGAGTTCATACATAACCAGAGATAACAGTGCTTCATTAAAGCTTCACAACCAGGAGCCTTGCTCGACCATTGATAGATACAAAAATGGCGAAAATGCCTACATATAGCCAAAACAAAACAACAGCAGCAGAAACGAGAAGCTGCATTAAAAACTTTGCGTCTGCATGTCTTCTGACAGTCTGCGCATGTAGACTCTGGATGATCGTGCGCCTATGACAGACGCTATTAGATTTCGGATTGTCCTTCTGCAGGTGAGTTGACGTGAATTAGTCTTTTGTCGTACCTTCCTTTTATGGCGGAGTTGATATTTAACCACCAACAACTGCCGCAATAACTGCTTTTTGGGATCGGGGAAGGCCTCAGTCAACTCTGCCTTCTGGGATGTGGAGGTTGCTTAATGGTGCCACATGGATCAGCTTGAACAACCTTTCTTTGGATGCTACTTCGCTGGACTGCTGTGAGGGACCCTTATGGCGAGAATGGTGGCGGGATTCGTGACAACGGATGAGGAATGTCACTGGAGATGGACAGGACACACGTGGAGACAATAGGGAGTGCAGGAGTAAAAGTGCATGGTGGGAGGTGTTGTGGTGGAGGAGACACACGGCAGGGGACGAGGAGACTCGGACGGTGAGTGGATGACGAGATAGGGGAAAGGACCACCTGGACGAAACGAGGAGAGGCTAAAGGGAAAGGACCCTGCCACATGGCCAGGTGGGGAATAGGTGGCAAGGAGGGAAATGGCGCAAAAGGCGACACGACGTGGAAGGGGCCCACAGGGTTAAATGAAGAAAGGCAATGGAAATCTGGACTACCTGTGAACCATTGATCCAGGCTCTTCAATCGTAACTGTCAGAAAGATGCACCTCGGATTACGGACCCCCCCCCCCTCCGCTTAAAGGTAGAAATGCGGGGGGGGGGTTCGGAATCGCCTCTCGCGCCGTTGATCCGGGTGCTATGATAGTGGTCGTTGGATAGATGCGCCCTGGATTCCGGACCCCTCCTTCCGCTTAAAGGTAGAAAGGCGAGGGGGGTCTGGAATCCTATGTACGCCGTTGATCTGGGCGCGCGGATGCCTACCGTCTAGATCCGCTTGCTTCTTACCACGGGCGCGTTTTGCATCCTGGACTTAGGGTAAGTGGGTTTTTAACCCATTCCTTCTCATTTTACCCCCCGATACAAGAAATATCAATAACAGGTTCCACTTGAGAGATTGTTTGATCACAACGATGTTTCGAGAAAAGTTGTTATTCAAACAAAAGAGACTGATGTAGTAGACTATGATATCAGTTCTGATTTAAATCTCAGGATGTTGAAATTATCCAGAAAACTGTCAGAAAAACAGAGAGACATATATGTTAATTTGATGAAGCATTATTCAGATGTATGTTCCTGGTCTTATGAAGACCTATAGTTTTTTGATACAGAGATTATGCAACACAAGATTCCTCTGAAGCCTGGATCAAAACCTTTTAAGCAGAAGTCTAGGCAATTTAATCCTTTGTTGTTACCCATAATAGAAAAAGAGATGAAAAGGTTATTGGATGCCAAAATTATAGTGCCACTGAGATACTCATAATGGGTAGTACATGTCAGGAAGAAGAGTGGAGAAACAAGGCTCTGTGTGGACTTAAGGAATTTGAACAGGTTCTCTTTAAAGGAAAATTATCCATTACCAAAAATGGATCATATTTTACAAAGAGTAGTTGGGGCAAAGAAGATTTCTATGCTTGATGGCTATTCATGGTACAATCAGATATCAATAATGGAGGAGGAAAAGAAGAAAACAACTTTTACCACTCCCTGGGGCACTTTCATGTATGAAAAGATGCCCTTGGATTGATGAATGCAGGAGAAACCTTTCAGAGGGATATGGACATTGCTTTTGTTGGTGAGAAAGACATGTTTGTGGTTATTTATCTTAATGAAATCACTGTATTTTCAACATCTGATGAAGAACACTTACAACATTTGAAGTAGACATTTGAAAAATGCAGGAGGTACTGTATATCACTTAACCCTAAAAAATCCCATTTTGCCATGGAAGAAGGAAAACTTTTGGGACATATTGTTTCACCAAAAGGAATTAAGATAGATCCTGAAAGAGTAAAATCTATCTAGCGGATAGACATTCCAAGGAACAAGAAGTCTATCCAATCCTTCATAGGTAAAATAAATTTTTTAAGGAGATTTATAGCCAATTTTGTAGAGATTATCAAGTACATTACTGATATGTTGAAAAAGGATGTAGAAAGCAAGTGGATACCAGAAGCTAAAGAATATTTTGAGAATATTAAGCAAGATCTTGTTCAGACCCCTGTTCTCATCAGTCCGGATTACTCCAAGGAATTCATGACTTTTTCATTTGCCTCTGAAGACACCATAGTTGTTGTTCTTTTACAAAGAAATGATCAAAGGTATGAGCAACTCATCTCCTTGTTCAATAAAACTCTCAGAGACTCTGAACTGAAATATGATATAATGGAGAAACATGCATATGCTCTAGTGAAGGCTTTAAAAAATTTCAGGGTATATGTTCTACAATCTGAAATCACTGCATATGTGCCAAGTAGTGCAGTCAAAGACATTTTATTTCAACCTGATTGTGAAGGAAAGAGGGGAAAGTGGATAACAAAAATTCTGGAGTAAAATCTGACTATAAATCCCACTCAGCTCATAAAAGGTCAAGGCCTTGCCAAATTAATTTTTGAGTCAAATTATAAAGCAATTGGGTTGTATCATCTCTCAAGCAAATCACAAAATTATTCATTCCAGATTGAGGAAACTGGCTCACAGGTAAATATGCTTCTTCACCATGGTACAAAGATATTGTATTTTTTCTGCTGAATCTTTAGTCTCCTCTTGAATTGAAAAAATCAAAGTTCAGATCAATTAAATTGAAATCAGTAAAGTATTGCACTATTGATCAAATCCTGTTCTGGAAATATCCTAATGGGATTTTGTTGAGGTGTGTTGATGAAGAAGAGGATAAACAATTTTTTTGTGATCTACATCATGGTGTTTGTGGAGGTCATCACCATTGGAAAGCTAATTCTTTCAAGATTCTCAGAGCAGGCTATTACTGGCCAGTCCTATTTTCAGACATATTTTCTCAGGTCAGGACATGTGAACCACGTCAAAAGTTTGCAGGAAAGTAGAAACTTATGTCTCTACCTTTGAAACCCATCATTTCTCATGGACCATTTCAACAGTGGGGCTTGGACTTCATCGGGGAAATCAACCCTTCATCTTTTGGACAACATAAGTGTATTCTTACAACCACATATTAATTTACTAAGTGGATTAAAGAAATTCCAACTCGAAATGCAACATACAATGTAATCATGGAATTTATTGAAGGACATATTTTTTCTATTTTTGGCTGTCCTAAGAAGCTAGTTACTGACAATGCTCTAGATTTCAAATCAAACTCCATGATTGATTTCTATAATAAGTATAATATCAAATTGGTCCACTCTACTCCTTAGTATCCCCAAGGAAATGGGTTAGCATAGTCGTCCAATAAGAGTCTCATAAGGATTATAAAAAAACTACTTGCAGAAAACAAAAGTTCATGGGATTCCAAGTTAAAGTTCGCTCTATGGGTTGGTCGTATCAGTAAAAATAATTCCATTGGAACTTCCCCATTCCAAATGGTGTACGGAACATAGGCTATTTTTCCAAGTCAATTGGGTTTACCAGTTTTAAAATTTCTGCAAGAGGAGCTGGAAGAACCCAATGATATCCAAAGGAGAGTTTTTCGGATGATCGAATTTCAGCAGGTTAGAGAAAAGATGGATCAAAAAGATGTTGTTCATAAGAGCAAAATCAAAGCCACATTTGATAAGGGAACCAAGAAATATATTTTCAAAGAAGGAGATTTGGTATTAATATGGGATGTTAGAAGACATGACAAAGCTAAACATGGTAAGTTTGATAACTTATGGTATGGTCCTTTCAAAATAGCCAAGGTCATGAATAACAATAATTTTCTCTTACATAATTTGGATGACACTGAGATTTTTGGAGGCCCAGTGAACGGGAGGTTCTTGAAACATTACTTTCTTTAAAGATTTATCAAAGGTTTGAGTTTGTACAATAGGTTTTTCTTTCAATAAAGACTCCATATACCCAATGGAATTGTTTTTATACAGTTGTGTTGTAAATAAAGGATGATAGAACAGGGAAATCAGAGAATCAGAAGCAAGGTAAAGGCATTGGTCTGCAGATATTAAAGTTTCCTCATGAAACTTTAACCCCGGAAGGAGCCAATGTTAGTCTCTAACTCTGTTTTTGATTAAGTAAGTATCCCTAATCCTAAATCTTCCCTACTTACACTTTGTTGCCTGAAATTTGACTTTTACCCCTTGGTTTGATTTGTCATGTTTTGCAATTTTAAATGATTTTCTTAAGTTTTTGAAGGTTTAGGATTTGATTTGATGGATCTTGTCACATCACTTGTCTATTTCATTTTTGAATTTTCAAATTTTTTCCAAATCACGAATGGCGCTACAGGAATAACGATATTCCTGCAACGCCAAGGATAATCATGTTTTTACATGTGCCAGCTAACCCTGATCACATCATAATTACATAAATCGTGATTAGAGGAGCTGCATGCCTCTCCATGATCTTTTCTCGAGTTGATGTTGCAATTATAACCATTATATGCGAGGGATCGAGTTGTACTAGCCCGACCTGCATCAAATCAAACACGTTTTGATATTATTAATAGAAACTATCACCTTCTATTCTAATGTATCGGGTATTTTGTGTAGAGATTGAATTGGAAACATAATAGATTTTTAGTTTCTAATAGTCACAGGTTTTAAAATTCTCAGTATCAAACCTCGCAGAGCTGTTTATAGGACTATACCAGCAACATGGCATCAAAGAAGAGTGGATAGATTATTAGATTGGAACCTGAGGGCATAGAATTGCTTGAAGCATACCCACAAATGGCGCAAAGGTTTAAAGATGCAGGTTGGTTTGAGTTTTTCACAACCTTCCAGGGACATGATGAACATGTCTCAATGATCTTCGCATAGAATTGTGATGGCTTTGAAGTTGTAATTGGGAAATTACTGATGATGGTGAATGAACACTCAATTGCAAGAGCCTGGAAATTGCCAATTGGTGGAGAAAGTTGGTGGAAGAAAGAGAATGTGTTTATGGAGTTTGTGAATCAGTTCTTAATTCCAGAAAAAACAAAACCCTAATTGGAAAAAGGGAATACCACATAACTAGATAAAAAATGAATCGAATACTGTTTTGATAATCATGCACAGATATATTACATGTGAGGGTAGGTTTTCACTGGTTTATATTTACCATATCAGACCGTTAATGCACATTAATGAAGATTATCCTCTCAATTTACCTTATTTCCTGCTGAAGAGTTTATCTAAAATGTCCAAAAGGGTGCAGTCTCATCCTGCTACAGCCAAAGACAGTCTTTTTCACCAAGTTTTAATAAAGACATTGGTCATCTCCTCTTTCAATGAAGTCCAAAGACCCTGGTATTGGATAATCCAGTGTTTAAGAAATGATTCGTAGTCAGATAAATCCAAAAAGGCCAAAGGGAAGAAATGAGATAAACAAAAACATATTGGTATAGTCATTAAGTCCCCAATTAAAGAAGAAGCATCTGCAGCTAGGGTAACAAGGGCTAGCAAAAGGAAAATACAAACTCAACAAATCGTTGGGGATGCTCCTGTAGGTAAAGTTCAGGAAGAAGCTACCACTAGTAGAGGTAAGAAATCAAAACTAGATGAAGATATTGATATATTTCTTGATCCAGAGATACAGATGGAAGTTGATGTGGATGAATATTATACGATGAAACCGATTCATTCTCCAGTCAAGCAAAAACAACAATCTACAATTAAGAAAAGTGCCAAGGGCAAAAAACAAAGGAAGACGCCTACACCTGGGCCTAAATACCCAAGGAGAAAATCCACTAGGGATGTAAATAAATTTAGATTAAACTCTAAGGCCATGCTTGATCCATCCATTAAAAAGGAGAACCTTTTAATCATAGAGGATAATTCTGAAGATTCTAAAACATGCATCAAGGAATAGACAAAGACACCTTATTTTCACGAGAATGAGAAAGAAACTAAAAACTTGGGGAAGACACAAGGAAAAGGAAAACAAGTTGCTCAATACACTAGGAGACCTATGACAAGAGAAACCACTAGATCATAAAAGGCTGAAGCTGTGTTTAGAGGTACAGGTGGGGCTTCTAATGACAAAGATTATCCTTCTGCAGATCCTGATCAGATTCCAGATCTTCTAGAGACCAGGGACTCAGATAGTAATGATGATGAAGTTCATAGCTCAGAATTATCTTCTAGATACCAGATTGAATTGAGAAAACCTCAGGCTGCTATAGACCTGAACAAACCTACACCTGTAGAAGAATTCCCAGAGTTTAAAGTAAAAGTTAGAAGTGAAAAAGACAATATTAAGGAGCTACAGAAAATGGTGAAGCAATTAAAGAAAAAAAAAGCTCAGGTGGAGCAATGTAATGCCAGGCAACAAGAGAAGATACAAGGTTTCAAGAAAAAGAGAAAGGAACAAAAGGCACTGCTCAAGGAGCTGCGAGAATCTAATTTCAAGTTGTATTGGCACAATATTGTGCTAACAACCAAGCTGAAGCAGAGGACTACCAAAGCCAGTGCAATAATTATACCATGATAGTCTATGAAGTCCCTTCATGCAAAGTTTTGAAATTTTTGATGCTATTTACTCAAGAAGTAAAAGATGATCAATTTAATTTTGACCTAATGGATTTTTGATAATTCAAATGGATAACTCAGTCAAGATTGATTCCAAATTTTGTGGGATTTGATAATTTGTTGTGAAGGTATTTTGGGCTAAGTTGTTGGGCTATTTTATATTGGCAATGTAAGTGATCATTTGAGTTGATCATCCTAGAAGATAAGCATCGACCATATCCTATTACTAACTGAATACTAGAAAATAGGATTTGTAGTCATATTCTATATAGTTTAAATAGACAGATGAAAGACTGTACTAAGGTCAAAAAGTTGGGCTTTCAGGGACCTGTTTTGAACTCTTTGAAAGACAGTTTTATTCCACATTGATAGTTAATGGAAAATACATGTTGATGGTCATATTTTCTCTCATTTCATGTTCTATTTCTTTTCTTGCTTGAGATCATTTTTCAGTTGCAATGCATTGATTTCTTGGTTTTAATTAATACAATGAAGATTTTGTTGTTATTGTTTATTATCAAGATTTGGTTTTGAAGTACATGTTCTTGTTTCGAAATTACATTTTGAAATAAGAAATCCATATGGGGTTGAATACTTCCATATTTCCTCTCTTTATTTTCCTTATTTGTCTGATCTATTTATGTGGCTACCCTTTAGAAATCTAGTGGGATATCTCTTGGCTTTATTTTGAACCTTGTGTTTACCTTGAAACCTTGAACCATATTTCAACCATCCTTAAAAACCAATTCATAAAACCCTTTAAATATTATTGCAATAACTTGATGATGCCCTAGCTTGCCCTCTCACAGTCAAGTGCAACTTCATGGACTAACAGTGGACATGTCACTCGTCGTTAGAATATTGATTGTAAAAATATTGAACATTACAACGATAACATTAGTAACACAATGCATTTAATATGTTCAAACATTATACCAAACCTTAAAGGTAAATGTTGTAATTAAGTTATGGAAATAAGACCGAACTTATTATTTTAGTTATATATATTTTTATGATTTTAGGGTTATCTCCTATTAATAAGAACCTAAAACATAATTTCTCTTCACAAATCATTCTTTCCTGATGATGGACCATCGTTGTTGGTTCGAAACGTCAAAAATTAAAAATGATTGGGATGATTTCGGAAAACCTTTTAAACAATTATACCAAACATTTATTAGAAGCATGATTTTTTTTCCCAATAATAAACATGTAACCAAACACTTTATATGAAAATGTCGAATTAAACAACACATTTACATTAGTTCCATTGAAAATCGAAAAAAACAATTACTCAATCATATTTTTCTTACGCCCCAAGGGGTGTCTACACAAAAGAGATCCAATTCACGGTGAAATATTGTTGACCCATGCTGGTTGCTAGAAGATGACATGTTACAATTGGTAGGGTAAAACAACTGTACATTTTCATCAAACATCTACTTGTAGTATCTTTCTCCTGATAAGAGCTTGCATAATTTTGGTACTACTGGTTATTTTGCGCATCCGAAATCGACTAAATCTCGATCCTGTAAAATTCAATGAACAATTATTCAACTGCACCTGCATACATAACATAAATTCAATGAGATAAATGAATTATAAATAAATCATTGTCTTTGTACCTACTAGGATTATATTTAAAAGGTGCTCCAGGTTTTTCACCATCCTTACGTAGTTTAAGTACAATAGGGAAGTGATTCAAACATATGACCTTGCCAACCAAAGTTCTGTATCTTTCCACCCTTTGTAGAAGGGCATTGAGCACAAGAAACCGATCTAGCATTTTAGCTACCCATCCTAGACCAAATCTATTATTACTCCATGTTGGCCAAATATGGATAGGCTCTATGTCTACTCAACCTGCCAATTCAAATTTGTCAACAAAATAATGATCTAGTCTATCTTCTCGGGAACTAGTACCCCACATTTCATCCCTGTTCCAAATCATATTAAGATCCCCCCCAATAATGAGATTATCCACCTACAAACAATTGAATGAAAATAAATTGTCCCATAACTATTGTCTACCCTCACAGTGTCTATACACAACGAGCAAGGTTAGAGAGTATCCCAGACTCTTGTTGTGTAGAAGTGTACAAATACCTGAGCATACAACAAAACATATGACTAATGTAATATTTTTATTAAACCCAATAGTTATGCCACCAGAAAAAACATTTAAATCGAAGACATAGAAATCCCAACCTCCAAACATATTCTTCAGCTCAAGGACCAAAGGACCCCCTTTCCCCATATCTTCTTGAATCACAATTACATCAGGATTGTCCAACTCCACTAATCGTTTGAGGGAGAGGTTTTTAGCCTACCCCCAGGCCTCACATATTAACATATAATATCTTCATGGAGGAAATACCTTAAAGGAGGTTCCTACTCTAAGAACCCTTGAGATGAGTCTCTATTTACCCTAGTGAACCTCCATGGACACTTTCTCTTGAGCCCAATTGCGTTTCGATTTGTGACCAACTTTTGATGTGTCAAACACCTTGATTTAGTCATATCCCACCCCCCTAGAGACCCTTGTATCATGAGTGTTATATCTAGGCTTTAGATGGTAGTGACCCCCCCGCATGAAGTAATGGGAGAGCCAAGATTAGTCATATGAGGAGGAACAAAATATTGTATAAAGGAAGGGCCAAAATCATTAAGCGGGCCAACAGAGAAGGAGCCTTCACCTCCTACAACAATCGAAGGACTAGAATATGGAATCCTAAGAATTTTATGTATTGATTGATCAAAACATATAGAATTTTGATTTGAATAATATATAATAGGAATTTTAGAGTCTAATATAGGAAAGTGGGAAGAAGAGTTATATTTCTTACATGAGGAAGGGTCGACAATCAGTCCTTTGTCCCAAATGGTGTCCAAATTATTCCATTGTGAAACAATAAAGTCTAGATATCTACATATGAATGCAATAATATCATTTTGAATCTCCAACTATTGTGAACCAACAATTAATAGGATGGACATGTCCCCCACTACCAGATCCTTCAATACATAGGAATCCCCTTGTGAAAATTTTGAATCTTGTGACTTAGAACTAGACTTCACCTCTAATCCACCCTAGTACTCCTTGGGATTCTCAATAGGCATAAATGAAGTAAGAGTAGTTCCATAAGCTACCACCAGTTTCACTTCCTTAGATTTCCATACTTTATTTTGAAATTTCTTAGTGAGGTCTTCCACAACATGTCCATAATTATGGCATCACACACATTTGAAAGGTATGTTTAAGTAATCCAAGATTTCAGTATAAGCATGGTCACCCACCACAAGTTCTATGGATTCAAACAAACCCTATCAAATATCTATCTCAACCAGAATATGAGCTAACATGCATGAATACTTATATTTATAACTATCATCTATAGTGATAAAATTTCCTAGAGCATCCCCAATCAACTTCAATCCAAAATCAAACCAAAGTTCAATAGGTAAATTGGGCAATTTGACCCACACTGGGGAACTAGCTTCAAATTCTTCCCGAGCATCGAACAATGGGTGCCATGGTTTAATGGATATGATATTCTTATCCATAAGTCAACATTCTTTAAGAATTCAAAAGGTGTCGTCCTTTCTTCTGAAAATAAAGCCTATCCAACCACGGGCCAACAAATGGACTATAGTTTCATAGCCAACAAGCAATTCCCATTCATGTTGGGTCCAATAATTAATCAAAGACATAGAGACCTGATGACCACAAAAATTACCAACCACTATTGATCCATCTAGATCCACTATTTGGCTTACCCTAAGATCATCACTGACCACCAAGGAAACTCCTCCTCCTCTTGATTTGATTACCCTTCTTTTTTTCCTACTAGTGGAGATATTATGGACCTTGACCCAACAACTTTCTAACTCTGCAAGTTCTAATTTCTCCTCCACAAACCCGAGACTCCCAACATCATATGGATCTCTTTCGATGACCAAGTTGAAATGATTGATAATGAGGACGAGAGTAATGACCCCCCATGGAAAGCACTCAAAAATAAAAGTATTCACATGGGATCCACCCTCCAAAGTCAACGTGGAAGTCAAAAAGGGTTTGGCAGGACACATCTGATCCTCCTCAAAACCAACGAGATTAGAATCCAGTAAATTATTGTCAAATAATGCCTCAACACCATGCACAACCCACTACCCTAAAGTATTATTTAGAGAAGGATTATCTGAAGAACCCCCCACAATGATAGAGGACTTATTCTCTAAGTCTCCCAGCAAGGAAGGTGAGCAAAAAGATTGGTCCTCAGAATAGTCCACGAGTTGGATTTAATCCTTCATTTTTCCTCAAGGCCTTCATCTTTTATTATTGGTATCAATATTCGACAATCTTCTCAGAACCCTAACTCACAGAGATCCATTCAATTGCACCACAAAGAGAGACCTTGGACCAACCCGTTGACACAACTGCTTCTGCACTTTAAAACTAACATTTTTACTTGTAGTTAAAAATGTCATTACCATAGCTACTACAAAGGATGTTTTGATGATTTTAATATGTGACTAGTTATTAGTTCAAAAGTGAAAATGCAGCTTTTGATTCTATTTTTATTTCATTTAAAAAGTTGTATTTTCCAAATTTTCAATATACAATTTTATAAATTAACTTATTTCATTTAAGAAGTTGTATTTTCCAAATTTTCAAAATACAATTTTATAAAATGAGAAATTTTCATTCACTATTCACCAGTTACCAAATATATTAGTTTATATTAAAAAAATGTGTTATGCGGTAATGTTTTCATGTTATGCATGTATAATTAAAAAAATAAATTCATATTCCCTATCACAAGGTATTGTAGTTTATATTACAAAACTAATGCTATGTTTTGTATAATAATTTTTTTTTGGTTAAATTCAAAACATTGATGTCTCACATTTATACAAGAAAAACAATGACAAGGGAAAATAAATATAAACATATAAAAACAATGAAAAAACATACATGTAACAGGTATTTTAAAAATAATTGTAAATGTCAGAATAGGAAGAGAATGACCTACCAAAGCTATCCGAGGGTAAAAAAAAAAAAAAACAATTTATGACAAGAAAATTTCGAAAGAGACAAACCATTGGAAAATGATTTATATTGAGGTGTGTTCGAAATATTTGTTCCACCTATTGAACCTCCAACATGGCAAATGACCCCTACTAGATGAAAACTTGTCCGATTTGCTGCACCTCTAACTATAGGAAATTTGCTTCGAAAGAGAAAAAAATGTGACAAATGGCCTCAATGAGGGCAACCTCATTGGTTTTATATTCGAGGTATTTCATTTCATCTATACTTAAGGATTCTCATTCTTTTTGCAAGTACTCAATGCAGCTACTCAATGCAGCTAAACCTTTTGGTAAGTATTTCAATGTATTTATACAAATCATTTTGGTATGTAATTTAATATATATTTAAAGTTTTAAAGGTTAGTTTAAGTGGTCATGCATTAAATGTGAAATCTTTTTTCATTAACATTTATTTTGGTATATAATTTAACATATATTTAAAGTTTTAAAAGTTAGTTTAAGACGCGATTTTTTTTTCTAAATTAAAAATATTATGAATTTGATTCTTTTAATCTTCTTAAGATTAAGTGCTTAGAATATGTTTCATAAGTAATGCAAATCTACTATAGCATTGCACATCATACAAATCTACATTACATTTATATATACATGGGTAATACAAAGATTACTTTATTTATTTGTTATATATCTAATTTTTTGAAATGTTAAAATTTCATATTAATTAATTTAAAAAAAAAAGTTTTAAAAAATGTTATCTGGAAATCCCTATAATTTAATTTATAGTTTTTTTTTTTTAAATGATGATAAGTGGAAAGATATGTTGACCATATTAATTCAATGGAACATGTTTTAAGCTCCTTTGCTCATAGAGTTGAAGGAACCCAAATCTAAGATGTCAAACATGTTTCCTTTCTCACACACATACACATGCAAGGGATCTACATTTATAAGGTTTGAACTTGTGATTTGGATTATATAGAGAATGAAATGAAGACAAAAATATAAATGTAAATACAAATATATTGTAGAGAACATAATAATAAAACAAAACTTGAATTCTATTAATGAATGAAATAGAAAAAGATTGTAAAATGATTGAAGCAATACAAACTATCAAGAATGGTGATAACTTAACTCTGAAGAGAGGTGTGTTTGTTGCACTCATTCACAAGAGGACAACATAAGAGGCAAAAATTGTCTTTCTAACATAAAACATGAAACCCTAAGAGACAAAAATCTTAAAGATCCAAGACCCTAACCCTAGGAGATGATGACATTTTTTTTGTTATTCCATAAGAGTGTTATTCCATGTATTACATATTAATGTTATTCCATACACCAACCTACTGTATTTTGATGTAATATAACCTAACAATTATATAAGAAATGAGATAATATAACTAACATTGTGTAGAATCTATTAACCTACATGATAATAGTATATACATGATACATGATATATACTATAACACTAATAAATAATACATGGAATAACACTCCTGTAAAAATCATTCATAATGTGTTATTCCATGTTTTTTGTAATATATGAAATAACACTACTATCAAAATCAACTTTAAAGGAATCAATCACATTTTAGAGGATGACATGTTCCTCTATGGATGAGTTGACATTGCTTGAGTTACAAATGTTTGTTTGTCACATTATAAATGATGGCTAAAAACCCATAATTAACTATGGTAGTACTTTAAGAAAAATACCTATAATGAAAAAAAAATATTCACAAATTAATTTTGAATATGATATAAATAATCCATAAAATAAAGTACTTTACTTTTGAATAAAATACTCATGTACATTCATACATTAGACAATTTATATTTAAAATTTTAAAAAAACTATTAAAAAAATACACTTTACTTGAATTGCAAGTTGATTCTAATGCGTTGGGTTCATGGTTCAAAGTTATGAGTAAGATTCATAAGTCTCATACTTATCAAATTTTATAACACATGATATGATATAATATATCATATCATATATTGTTATAACACATGATATAATATAATATATCATATCATGCGTTAGGTTCTAATACATTGGGCTCATGGTTCAAAGTTATGAGTAGGGTCCATAAGTCTCATACTTATTAGGTTTTATAACACATGATAGATATATTATATAATATATCTATCATGTGTTATAAAACCTAATAAGTATTGCATAATGGACATAACACATAAGTGGAAATAAGTAATGTGTTATAAAACCTAATAAGTGTAAAACCTAATAAGTATTGCATAATGGACATAACACATAAGTGGAAATAAGTATGAGACTTATGGAATAA
>ML787814.1:463091-474150 GCA_009831015.1 Picea engelmannii | reverse complement strand
ATTATAACACATGATAAATATATTAATATATCATATAATGTTGTTATAACACATGATATGATATGATATACGTTGGTTTAAATAAGTTGGGTTCCATGGACATATACTATATAATATATCTATCATGTTATATATATATATTATAACACATGATAAATATATTAATATATCATATAATGTTGTTATAACACATGATATGATATACGTTGGTTTAAATAAGTTGGGTTCCGGTTCAAAGTTATGAATAGGATTTATAAGTTTCATATTTATCAGTTTTATAACCAATAGTATGATATATTGATATAATGTGTTATAACATATGATAATTATTTTTTAATTATATATTTTTTAAAATTTTAAATATAAATTATTTTTAATTATATATTTTTAAAATTTTAAATATAAATATTTTTTTATTATATATTAAAAAAAATATAAATATAAATATTTAATATAATGTAATATCAATCCAACTCATATATTATATTGTACTTATAATATAAGTCTCATTTATAATATAAATCTCAATCTGTATTGCATAATTTTTTTTAAATTTTAAATATAACACAACTCACCTCTACCTCCATTGTACGTGTTACTGTTATATTATATATTATGTATTGTGTATATATATAGCATGTAGCTTAATAGATTCTACTTAATGTATATTATATTATCTCATTCTTATATAATTGTTTGTTAGTTTATATTATAAACCAAATCGTTTTATATTATAAACCAAACCAATTCAATATGTAATATAAAACTAATGCATAATATAACACATTATATTTACCATACTGTAATACAATATCTTATGTATTTGATTTTTATATAGTATCTTAATTATATGTTATTATATAGGTTTAGATTTTAAATAATAATATATTGTATAATTAAAAATTTATGAATTTAATTTTTTAGGGACAGTTTAATTGGCAAGTGTTATGATATGAAGTGTTATGTTCAATAAAGTTTCGAGTTCAAATATCACACGAATATAAGACCAATTCAATTGTCAATTCTACCGATAATAAAAAAAAATTATAAATTTATATTTATATTTTATTTCAAGTTGTTTGAAAACAAAAAACACATATATATTATATTATATAATAAATGATAAATATTTTTTAATTATATATATTTTTAAAATTTTAAACATAAATTATTTTTTATTATATATTTTATTTTTTTTAATTATAAAGTATTTAATATCACATGTATAATGTAATCTCAACCCAACTCATATAATATATCACACTTATAATATAATTCCTAATCCAATTCATGTTAATTTAATTTTTTATTTATTTTTATTTTTATTTTTAAATTTTAAATATAAATAAACTCACGTCCATGTCCATGTATTACGTATTATGTTATTCCATGTATTACATATTAGTGTTATATTATATATGTCCATATATTACGTATTATGTTATTCCATGTATTACATATTAGTGTTATATTATATATTATGTATTAGTGTTATATTATATATTATGTATTGCGTATTTTTTTTTTTTTAATTTTAAATATAACTCAACTCACCTACATATATTAGTATTGGTGTTATATTATATATTATGAATTGTGTATATACTATATCATGTAGGTTAATAGATTCTACACCATGTATATTATATTATCTCATTCTTATATAATTGTTAAGTTATATTACATCACTTCCATTTTATATTATAAACCAAATCAATTCCACATGTAATACAAAATTAATATATAATATATTATATTATATTTATAATATTTTACTGTATTTGATTTTTGTAAAGTATCTTAATTATATATTACTATATAAGTTTAGATTTTAAATAATAATATATTATATAATTAAGAATTAAGAATTTATATTTATATTTTATTTCAAGTTATTCAAGAATAAAGAAGAAATAAAATATGTATTAGTTGTTTAAAGACAATGATTTATAATATATATTTTTATTAATTTTATTTCTAGACAATTTTTCAATTTAATTTAACCATAATTACATGGATTGTAGTGTAAAAAGTGAGTTGTAAATATATCTTCCTCACAAAATGACTAACTCATAATMTTTTATTATATCTCTTAGGAGGCCCATTTTATACAAAATTTCCCTAATGTGATACATCAACTTCCCGATGCCACAATTTTTGCATACAAAATCTATTTAGGGCATTCT
This sequence comes from Picea engelmannii, assembly GCA_009831015.1. Taxonomy (NCBI): domain Eukaryota; kingdom Viridiplantae; phylum Streptophyta; class Pinopsida; order Pinales; family Pinaceae; genus Picea; species Picea engelmannii. The sequence continues at coordinate 471,964 of ML787814.1, read as the reverse complement.
TGGATTGTTACAAAGTTTAATCCACGTTTTATGTGTTTGGAAATCCCCACAATCAAATATTTCGTAGCTTATGTCAACTACCAAAAGCACAAGGGAAATCCTTGAAAAACATGTTGAAAGTTTGAGACATAAAAAACTATAATTGAACTACCCAGATGTGGAACCATTATGAGTTAGTGGCACATGTGGGTGGCCACCAATATCCACCTGGATTAGTTATCTCCACTTAGGAATTAATGGTCTTCATTGTGTCAAATTCCTCCATCACATGGGAAAACTTCTATTGAATCTTAATCTTGGTGAGCCACTTGTTGTAGTGAAAGAAATTCCCTACTTTGACGACCCAATAGAGTTGGATGTTTTGTTGGTAGGTGCCCTTCATATTTGTGTTCATTATATTGTCAATTGCAGCTTGCTCAATGAAATCACGGTTGCATTTTGTAGGGGTCAAGTGCGTGAAATCCAATGAAAGAGGGAAAACTTGATTCAAAATAATTCTCACCAACAACCTTGGTGATGTTGTGAGGCCCATATTGGAGTGGGTGGAGCTTCTGAAGGGGTCCTATGAGGTGCTCTTTTCGCAAATGCAACCATACTTTATCTCCCACATGGAACCTATGCATAACCTCTTATACTTGGCATTGGATTTTTGAAAAGTATCTTGAAATTCTTGTTGGATGTGTTAGATCCATTCAACAAATTTGGTTGCTCTATCAACCTCGTGTTTGAAATATTGTTGTCATTGATATCAAAGACAGGGGGAGACTACAGATGTCCAAGATAAAGATTGCAAGATGGATATTGTTGGAAATATTGTTTTAGTATTTTTGATGTTAAGTTTGGATACCCTATCTTTGAAGACCTAGATCAAATGGGAGCATAGGATATATGGTTGAAAATATTATTTTGAGAGCTTTCCAATGGTATATGACACTCCCTCTAACTCCATTATAATGAGGAGATATGAAAGGTTCTATCAGGTCGGCCCAACCAGAAAGTACAGGTCATCCTAGCCAGTTTTACAAGTCAACCCCATAAGTGAACGCATAAACACTATAAATATAGGATATATGTGCACATTTGTAGATAATCCAAGCAAGAAGAGAAATCACAAGTGCACAAAAGAGATATAAGGTGCGCAAGAGTAGACATAAAGTATTCTTGGGGTCTAAATGTGCAGAAAATGAGTTTTCTTGGAGTTTTAAGGGTGTGCTATGAAGGACTAAGGTCTATGATGTTACAAAGTGCATTGTTTTGAGGTTGTGATGTTGCAGTATGGAATTATATTTTGAGAATGATCCTATGAGTTCGTTAGGGCATGGAGGATAAATCTAACTAGGGTTTGAAGCTATGTCTGGGGTATGAAGCAAGGAGAGACGTTGGAGCATGAAAGTTAAGGGTATGATGATGCTGTGAAATGCAAGAAGTATGAAGCATACAAGTGAAGTCAGAAGTACTATGTGTATGAATATATTATATTGGTTCCTATACATGTCTTACTGAGTTGGTGCTCAACTGAGGAGATTGGTGTCTTCAGTCAGTTGATGCCTACACAATATCTTGTCGAGTTAGTGCTCAATTGAAGAGATTGGTGTCTCTGGTAGGTTGGTGCCTACACAGTATCTTGTTGAATTGGTACTCAGATGAAGATATTGGTGCCTCTAGTAGGTTGGTTCCTACAAGATTTATAACATTAGGGTGGTTCCTACATACATTTATAAAGATAAGTCTTTGTAGTTTTCTCCCACAAGGGTTTCCAAATTAAACTCTATGTACTGTGATTTGAGTCATATGCATTTACTATTTTTAAGTTAATGAATCATTGATGAATGCTCATTTAAACTAAACGGTATCTTATATTGATTCACCCCCCTCTCAATAGAAACATAAGTTCAAAAATTGGTATCAGAGAATATTCCTTTGGAAATAGTCTAACCGCTAGAAGGAAGACCTCGAGATAGCACATGGATAGTCAATAAGGTTTGTCCACAAACATGGCTATGTTGTTTGAAAAAGAAGAAAAAGATGGATATGTTTATGATATTAACAAATAAGAATTACTCTTCATGGCCATGGATACAAAGTCTACTAATTCAAAAAATGAAGACAATCAAGAAAAATAAAATTTAGAAGAAGAATACATTAATGGGGAAGTGAATCTTGAAGAAAAACTTGTTAGTGCCTTAGAAGAAATAAACAGACTCGGGGAAAAGAATAAAAAGCAAAAAGAGAAATTACAAAAATATGAAAAGAAGGAGCATGACCTTGATGAAATAGAAAAAATAGTTATCATCCTGAAGACTCAACTAGAAGAGGAAAAAATGATAGAAGAAGTGGTCAGAAGTCAGTTGAAAAATAAAATAAGGAATAAAATTGGATGCAAGAAGCTAGAGGCTAAAATCGTTTCCTTAATAAAGACACTAGAGAAAAAAACTTATCAGTTGAGTAGAATCTTGAAGTTTGGAAAAACTACTGAAATCTTAGATAATATTCTCAGTAACCAAAGGTCACCATTCATCAAGACAGGTCTTGGCTATGACGAAAAACAGAAGACCCCCGAGGGTGATGCAAGCACTAAGGTCACAAAGCCATTAGAAAAGGAAAATGAATAAAATCCTAAAAGCTATGTTAATATTATCAAAGTCTCCATCAACAATGAAAGAAACAACAAGAAAGGAAATGATGACCAACATAAACCTAATTCTTCTCACAAGAAAAACAAGAATGAGTTCAAAAGAGTTGTTCCACCAATAAGGCCTTTCACAACCCAATACCAAAATATCTTTCTTGGCTATTGTTTTTCTTGTAACAATTTTAGTCATAAAGTACTAGATTGTAGAGCTTATGCAAGAAGTGATCATATGAGAGATAGAAATAGAGGTTCTTATAAGACCTAAAAAAATGATTATGTGAGAAAAAAAACTAGAAGTTATCATGGGTCTGTTGATAGAAACTACAATTCATTTTCTCCCCTACTTGATTACAATACTGAATGTTATAAGTGCAATAACTATGGGAACATAGCACGTGACTGTAGAAACAATATAATAAAGTTTCCTAAAGAAAACAGGGAAGAATATGTTCTTACCAAGCATAGATAAGAATACACAAAGGTGTAAGGGAAGCAAGAAGAACCAAAGAAGGAAGAATGTGGACTTGCAATGTATTCTCAAGACAAAGGATGCCAATGGTACATTGATAGTGGATGTTCAAAACACATGGTAGGGGATCAAAACAAATTTCTCACCCTAAAGGAAGAAAAAGAGCTAGTGTTACCTTTGGGGATAATGCTTCTGCAAGGATAGTTGGAAAAGGTATTGCTAGTCTTGATAATGGAAATACTAAAGCATAGAATGTATTGTGTGTTGAAGGGTTAAAACACATTCTTCTAAGTTTCAGTCAAATGTGTGATCAAGGTTACAACCTCACATTTCATTCTAAAGGATGTGAAATAAGGAAAGTAGGTTCAAGATTATTAGTAGCAAATTCAAACATAAATCTAAGCAATGTATACGTTCTCAATGAAGTCAAAGGAGAAAAATGTTGTATGGGACGAGTAAATGAAATATGAGAGTGATATCCATCTCATGTCATCAGTAAAGGGAAGAAAAATCTTAGTGGGGTGGCCTTTTTCCATTGATTTCAAAGGGGGAGAAGTTGTAGACAAATAAAGAATTGCATACACAAGGAGAGTTGCAGACATGGGGAGTATTACAGAATTGACTAAGGGTTTCCATCAATGACAAAGGGGGAGATTGTTGGAAATATTGTTGTCATTGATTTCAAAGACATGGGGATACTACAAGTGTCCAAGATAAATATTGCAAGATGGATATTTTTGGAAATAATGGTTTTTGATTTTTGATGCTCGATTTGGATACCCTATCTTTGAAGGATTTTTTTACTCTGAAGAACTAGATTAAATTGGAGAATAGGATATATGGTTAAAATTATTATTATGATTCCTTTCCAATGGTATATGGCACTCCCTATAACTCCATAGGAATAAGGAGATATGAAATATTTTGTTAGGTCGGCCCATAAAGAAAGTACAGGTTTTCCTGACCAATTTTACAAGCAGGCCCCATAAATGAATGTAGAAACACTATAAATACAAAATGTATGTGTGCATTTGTAGAGCATCCAAGCAAGAAGAGAAAGAAAAAGTGTGGAAAATATATTTGAGTTGCACAAGCGGATATGTGGAGTATTATTGGGGTCTAAAGGTGTGCAAGAGGAGTTTTCTTGGAGTTTTAAGGGTGTGCTATGAAGGACTAAGGTCTATGATGCTGCAGAGTGCATTGTTTTGAGGTTGTGAAGTTGCAGTATAGAATTATATTATGGGAATGATTCTATGAGGTTCGCTAGGGAATGAAGGCTAAATCTGACTAGGGTTTGAAGCTATGTATGGAGTATTAAGCAAGGAGAGGCACTAGAGAATGAAATTTATTGGTATGATGATGATGTGAAATGCATGAAGTATGAATAATGTATGTGAAGTCAGAAGTACTATGTGTATGAATATCTTATATATGTTCCTATACAAGTCTGACTGAGTTGGTTCTTAGCTGAGGAGATTGGTGTCTCCAGTAGGTTGGTTCCTACACAATATCTTGTTGAGTTGGTGCTCAGCTAAATATATTGGTGTCTCTAGTACGCTGGTGCATACACAATATCTTGCTGATTTGGTGCTCAACTAAAGAGATTAGTGTCTCTAGTAGGTTGGTGCTTACAAGATTTGTATCAGTAGGTTGGTGCCTACAAGATTTGTCTAAGTAGGTTGGTTCCTACAGACATTTATAAATATAAGTCTTTGTGGTTTTCTGCCACAAGGGTTTCCAAATTAAACTTTGTGTAATGTGATTTGATTTTACATGCATTTATTTTTTTAGAGTTAATGAATGATTGATGAATGCTCATTTAAAGTAAAAATTATCTTATACTGATTCACCCCCCCTCTTAGTATAAGCATAAGTTCAACAATTGGTATCAGAGTAGGTTCCTTTGGAAATAGTCTAACCGCTGGAAGGAAGATCCTGGGAGAACACATGGCTAGTCAAGAAGGTTTCTCCACAAACATGGCTCTATTGTTTGACAAAGAAGAAAGTGATGGATATGTTTATGATATTAAGAGATAATAATTCCTCTTCATGGCCATCGATACAAAGTATACTAATACATAAAGTGAAGACAATCAAGAAAAATCAGATTAAGAAGAAGAATTGATGGGGAAGTGAATCTTGAAGAAGAACTCGTTAGTGCCTTAGAAGAAATAGACAAACTCAGAGGAAAGAATAAAAATCAGAAAGAGAAATCGCAGAAATATGAAAAGAAGGATCATGATATTGATGAAACAAAAAAAATAGTTATCATCCTAAAGACTCAACTAGAAGAGGAAAAAAGGATATAAGAAGTTTTGGTGAGAAGCCAATTGAAATAAAGGGAAGAAAATTGCAAGAAGCTAGAGGATGAAATCGTTTCCTTAAAAAATGAACTAGAGAAAACAACTAATCAGTTGAGTAGAATCTTGAAGTTTGGAAAAACTACTCAAATATTAGATAATATTCTCAGTCACCAAAGGTCACCATTCATCATGACAGGTCTTGGCTACGACGAAAAGCAAAAGACCCTCAAGGGTGATGCAAGCACTAAGATCACAAAGCCATCAGAAAAAGAAAAAAAATGAAGAAAATCCTAAAAGCTATGCTAATATTCTCAAAGGCTCCATCAACAATGAAAGAAACAACAAGAAAGGAAATGATGACTAGTAGAAACCATATTCTTCTCACAAGAACAATAAGAATGAGTTTTAGAAGAGTTGTTCCATCAAAAAGGCCTTTCACAACCCAATACCAAAATCTCTTTCTTGGCTATTGTTTTTATTGCAATAATTTTGGTCATAAAACACTAGATTGTAGAGCTTATGCAAGAAGTTATCATATGAGAGACATAAATAGAGGTTCTTATAAGACCTCAAAAAATGATTATGTGAGCAACAAAACTAGAAGCTCTCATGGGTTTGTTGATATAAACTACAATTTATTTGCTCTCCTACTTGATTACAATATTGAAGGCTATAAGTGCAATAACTATGGGAACATAGCACATAACTGTAGAAGCAACATAATAAATTTTCCTAAACAAAACAGGGAAGATGACGTTCTTACCAAGCATAGAGAAGAATACACAAACGTGTGGAAAGGGAAGCAAGAAGAACCAAAGAAGGAAGAATGTGGACTTGCAATGTATGCTCAAGAAAAAGGAAGCCAATGGTAGATTGATAGTGGATGTTCAAAACACATGATAGGGTATATAAAAAAAATTATCACCCTAAAGGAAGAAAAAGGAGGCAACGTTACATTTGGGGATAATGCTTTTGCAAGGACAGTTGGAAAAGGTACCAGTAGTCACGATAATGGAAAGACTAAAACACATAATGTCGCATATGTTGAAGGGTTAAAAAACAATCTTATAAGTGTCATTAAAATGTGTGATCAAGGTTACAAACTCACATTTCATTATAAAGGATATGAGATAAGGAAATCATGTTCAAGAATATTAGTGGCAAATGCAAACAGAACCCCGAACAATGTATACATTCTCGATGAATTCAAAGAAGAAAAATGATGGATGGGACAAGTGAACAAAATATATGAGTGATATCCATCTAATCTCGTCAGTAAAGGGAAGAAAAAGAATAGGGGGAGCATCCCTTTTCCATTGATGTCAAAGGGGGATAAGTTGTAGATAGAGGAAGAATTGCGGAGACAAGGAGAGTTGTAGACAGGGGGAGTATTACATAATTGACTAAGGATTTCCATCAATGAAAAACGGGGAGATTTTTGGAAATATTGTTGTCATTGATGTCAAAGACAGGGGGAGACTACAAATGTCTAAGATAATTATTACAAGATGGCGATTGTTGGAAATATTGTTTTTGGATTTTTGATGTTCAGTTTGGATACCCTATCTTTGAAGGAATTTTTACATTGAAGACCTGAATCAAATGGGAGCATAGGATATATGGTTGAAAATATTATTATGAGACCTTTCCAATGTTATATGGAACTCCCTTTAACTCCATAGGAATGAGAAGATATAAAATATTTTGTCAGGTTGGCCCAACTAGAAAGTACAAGTCAACTAAGCTAGTTTTACAAGTTGACCCCATATTTGAACACAGAAACACTATAAATATAGGATAGATGTGTGTTTTTTTAGAGCATCTAAGCAAGAAGAGAAAACACAAGTGTGTAGAAGAGATATGAGGTGAAAAAGAGAATATGTTGAGTATTCTTAGTGTCTAAACGTGCACAAGATGAGTCTTCTTGGATTTTTAAGGGCGTGCTATGAAGGACTAAGGTCTATGATGTTGAAAAGTGCATTGTTTTGAGGTTGTGATGCTGTAGTCTAGAATTATATTTTGGGAATGATGCTATGAGGTTTTCTATGCAATGAAGGCTAAATCTAACTAGGGTTTGAAGCTATGTCTAGGGTATGAAGCAAGGAGAGGCTTTGGAGCATGAAAGTTAAGGGTACGATGATGCTATGAAATGCATGAAATATGAAGCATGCAGGTGAATTCTGAAGTACTATGTGTATGAAGACCATAGCTTGGTGCCTATACAGGCCTTATTGAGTTGGTGCTCAACCGAGGATATTGGTGTCTCTAGTAGGTTGGTGCCTATGTAATATATTTCTGAGTTAGTGCTCAACTGAAGAGATTGGTGTCTCTAATAGGTTGGTGCCTACACAATATCTTGTTGAGTTGGTGCTCAACTGAAGAGATTGGTGTCTCTAGTAGGTTGGTGCCTACAATATTTGCAACAGTAGGTTTGTTCCTAAAGAAATTTATAAATATAAGTCTTTGTGGTTTTCTCCCATAAGGGTTTCCAAATTAAACTATGTGTACTATGATTTGAGTTTACATGCATTTACTATTTTAAAGTTAATGGATGATTGATGAAAGATCATTTAAATTAAAAACTATCTGATACTGATTCACCCCCCCTCTCAGTATAAGCATAAGTTCAACAATTCAACACCTCGGTCTAAGCATGGGAGGATTCTTCTTGCATAGATGCAATGGGTAGAGCCATGTTAATTGGGGCCAATGACTAGAATCCCAAGCACACCTAAAAAGGGATGTGAACAATAGAGATATGAAGGGATCTATTTTAGCTATGATAAACACAAGTAAGGATCTCATCCCATGTGTGTGGATGTTTGGAGTTGTACATTATAAAGATGTGCACGATCATCCTATTGATTATCTCTATCTATCCATCAATTTGGGGGTGGAAGGGAGTTGATTTGGTCCTCTTGGTGTCCATTAATGAACAAAAGATATACTAAAATCTACTTAGGAACATATTGTTCCTATCTAAAATAATGGTACGTGGGAGCCTGAAATGAAAACAAACACACTGTAAGAATAGCCTAGTAGTGGCCTTTGTTGTGACACTCTTCTTGCAAGGTGTCAAAATGGTCATCTTGAAATACAAATCAAAAACAAAAAATACATAGTTGTTGCCATGCTTGGTTGAAGGTAGGCCTAACATGTATTCCATGGAGATGGACTTCTAGGAATTTTCCATGGTAGGAAGAGTGTACAACCCTTGCTTCTTGATCGTAGGTTTGGTGATGGCACAAGAAATGCACGATTTGATATACCTACCGACATTCTATCAGAGCCAATAGAAGTACTTTTTGTTGGATTACTGAGAGGGGGGGTGAATCAGTAATAGTGTAATTATAATCCTTTTTTCTCAAATGTTATATCAATGTAGAATTATTATCCAATAATGAGTAGTAAGAAATAAACAATCACACACATACACAGTACACCAATGTTTTACGTGGAAACCCAAATC
>ML787814.1:426973-454284 GCA_009831015.1 Picea engelmannii | reverse complement strand
CCACCAGAAATGGCATGACATGTACTATCCATATAGAATAGTATTATCTAAAAATATATCATAACTCATACCATTACCCATCAAACAAACTTGGGTCCATTACCCAAACCTGGGGTTTCCAACTTCTCATGGCCATAACTCTCTAACCGTGAGGAATTATGTGACGTTCCACATACCACTAGAAATGACATGACAAACACTATCCATCTAGGATATTTTCCCTGACAAATTCACTTTCCTTCATCTCATTATTCCACAATTAAGAATGGGTTCTCTTACTCCACAAAGTGTCTTCTCATGAGGGCTTTCACCATAAGGGGACCACTTTGGAGTTCATCCATATTTACTTCTTATCAACCATGACAAAACAATAATGAGTCATATTTACATCAAACAATATTGGGTCCATTACCCAAACCTTTGTGCTACGGGGCTTTCTTCAAGGGTTGACATCAATGACAACCAACCTTAATCAACACTTTTGTAGCATTTCCATGATCTTCTCCACATTGAAGTTCCATACCACCCTACTATAATGTGCCTCCCAAATTAGCTTCTCATGCTCACTTCAGGGAACACAAAGATGGCCTAGAAGACATAAAAGTTCATCCTAGAAATAAAAGTGTGAGACTCATTTACCTATGCTCAATTTTCAATAGATAACAGTGAATTCAAGGTCATTGTCATACAATTGGGGCCACCCATAGGTATCATGTGACCCATAACAATTGAGCAGTATGGTCGACACCAAAATTAGATGTCAACTATGTCATTTCACAACTTGACTTTTGCTACCCTTGTAATTAATATTCAAGTGGAATTGTTGCAGGTACGTGGACCACTTTTGATGGCAATCATTCTATAAATTTCTCTACATTCCCATGAACTATAGGAGCTTGTGATCAATGTGGATGATCATCTCCTTCCACAAAATATAATTCTTCATTGGTGGTAGGCCTGCATAATGGTGTACATATCCTTGTCATAGATGGGATACCTACAAACTGCATCAAAGAGCATCTCACTATGATAGTCCATCAGATGATCCAAAATGGATCATTATATAATTTGTCATCTATATTGGTACTTTCTAGGTGAAAACATTGAAGGAATTGTCCTGTAGGGTCCATTTTATTGGTAGGTCCCAATTTGGATATTTGGGGTTTGGAACCTTCCTGTAATGTTCCCAACCAAATCTAATGTAAAAATCAAATCACTGTGGTTCAAGAATTTCGTCAAACACTTGGCATATAAATTCCCAGCTCCCTTGAAATCAATTCAACACTTGTTGTCCCAATTAACTCAAGTTTAAGGGATGAAGTTTATGTCAAATACATCACATGCAACACCTAAAACCCTTCCTAATGAGTGGTTGTTCTGAATTTTTGTTGACTCTTATGTTTATTTGCAATGACTGGTTGAGGTGTTTTGTCAAACACTTTGTGTGCAATAGCTATATCATTCATTTAAGTGTATTTTTTGATGTATGTGGCCCATATTTGTTCATGTAATATATAAGGAAAACACATGAAATGATAAAAAAATAAACCAAAAGCTAATAACTATTAAAAACTGTAAGATAGTACCTCAAATCCTTGATTTATTTAATATGCACTTGGTTGTCTAACACACAATAATTTCCAGATCTGATCCAAGGAATATAACAACTAAAAATTAGGGTTGTAATTCCCTCAAAATGAAAGGAAATACAAGAGTAATCCTCCTCAAGGATCCCTTAATGATGGCTTCCCAAAATGGTTGATAGAATGCTCTAAAATCAATTCTACCATGCCAAGAAATGTGCCCGCATGCTAAAATTCTCCCTGCTGAGATATGCATAATAAAAGATGATGTAAAAACTTCAGGAAATCACTACAAATTGTAGATATGATGATGATTAACTTGTATGTGAAGATCCCCTATATGTAGATGACAAATCTGCTCACAAATAACGGGATCTCAAACCCCCAATGTGCCTTCCTTCATGAAATTTGCCCAACCATCAAAATAAATAAGTATGGAGGTTGTAAACCCCCCACAAGTGCCAAAAGGTTCACCCCGATGATGGCCAAGAGTCCCCAATCAATATCTGGTCCAAACCACACCTCCTAAGACCAAATTGAATCTTCCTTGGTTGAGTGGTGCATCCTCTCTGTAGAAAACCCTCTATGATGCGTCTTTCTTCACAAACTGATGGATGAAGTAGTTTTGAACTGATGTATAATGGTGAGGGAGGAATATTTCACCTCCTTGGCCAATATTGGATCAAGAATAGGAGAATCTTTCACTCCCTTGTTGATCTCTAGGGTTTATTCAGTCAAAACCCTCAAAATCCCCAAGTACCATGGGCTTTCTAGCTAAGAAGCCATACATCAAAATATCAATCAACATAATGAGAGAATAGAAGCCCCTATCTTTCTTTTATACCCATGTTCATCTATTCTCTCCAAGTGATGTTTACTTTATTTTTAATATTCCTTCATAAAATCACTTTATTAATTAATTAACCTTTTTTCCTCTAAAAAGTTATTTATTCGTCCTTATGGCTTCTCTGGCCACTGAAAGTCACTTCTCATCATCTTATCATGCAATTATCTTCCTCCTGATTCTGATGAGATATTACACTGAGAGGTTTCTTCAAGTATACTGCTCAAAATGACCTCCTTAGTGAATTTAATTAAAATATGCTTCATAATAACTCAAAATTACAAAAATCGTCAAAATGCAACGAAACCAAAGATAAGCTGTGAAGAATGGATCTTGATGATGAAATATGATGAATGATGCAAGTTGGGCCCAATAAAACCCCTCAATAGATCCTTAACTCACTGTCACCCCCATCTTGCTACTCTGGCAGGCATCCTACTCTGTAACATAGAAACATACAAAAATGGGGACATTACAGTCCTTCCTGCTCGAATATTGCTTGTCCTCAACCAATAACTGATTCAATCTATATATGATACCAGGGTCCCATATCTGTTAAGTTTTAAGCTATTATTAGGTTTCTTTTCAATTCACTAGATAACCATAACATAGATAGGATCACTGAGAAATACACAATCACAAGAGACACATCATTTATCCTGGGAAACCCTCATGGGGGAGAAAACCTAGCAAAAATTTCCTTAATATAGATAGCTAATACAATGCCAAGAGATAACTCAAACAATACAGAAAGTCCTCTCCCAAGAATGCGCCTCTCTCTCTCTTCCTTCTTCTCCAACTGCAACTCCAAACTTGCACTCTGATGAATAAGTGAGTGACTGAACAAATGAGGCAGTTGTCTCTCTTATTTATACAATCTGGTAGGTATGAACTGAGGTGTATTTTCACTAGCAGGGCCAACTTCTCATTCTGGGTGGTTATAACCACTTTAATATATTTTGGGGGACGACTTCTCATTTAGCCTATTACAATTAGGGTTTGACCAATCATCAAAAGGGGATTTGGTCATTTACAATACTCGACATGATCAATCCACAAAAGGGGATTGATCTAATGAATAACACATCAATAATAAATAGAATACTCTTTGCAGTTACAATATTTCAACAATATCCACCTATGTGACATGTGGTACACTCCCCTCAAAACATGGTCCCTCCAAGTGCTCACCATGCATGCCACCTGAATTCTCCCGATGAATAGAATTATAATGTGAGGTATATCATTGGTCAACTCCTCAAGCAATCGCTCCACTTGGATCTCAACTCAATCAAAATCTGGACTACCAAGCACTCCAATCCTTGGATCCCAAATCAAGATGTGAACTACAGTGCCCCACAAAGTTTAGTGATGTAAGACCTCAACACCAAGAATCTCTTGAATATCCCCAACCAATGAAACAAGTAAATACAATATCCATCCATCAAGGAATCTCTCATCCAAGCCAATATCTAAGATACTACCTCCAGTAGTATCTAGATCCCTTGCTAACCAAAAATATGACCCACTGATATACCTGATCCTCAACCAACTTGATCCATCCTGCCACATAGAATCCTCATCTCGACCCGCTCTCAAATTCCCCCCAAAATGGAAGGAACCAATCATGCAAGTCCCTGAAACTCCCATGTTCTCTAGAATATCACAAGCCCCTGCATTGCATAACTATGATGGTGCCATACCATACATCTCGGTTCCTACCAAAATGTGATCCTTTGACAATAATATATTGATAGCTATGTTGTCCTGTCCATGATCATGAAACTTGACCTCTCTTCCAACCCACGTTATTGCATGCGGTGTCCCATGCTCCAACAATATGCCTATGAATTCAGCCCTACTATATGTCTCTAGTGCACCAGGGTCGAGAGAAGCCAACATACTCTCCCAACCCAGCACTGAAACATCTGTGGCTAAGGAATCACGCCCTGACTCGTGATGCTGACATACCCAACATGCCTCCATATGTCTCCTGGAATCATCCTCTATATCCTCCAACGAGAATCTCTCTCTGACCTGCTGACGAGTCCTGAAATGGCCAAGCTGTGAAACCATAGGTACATCATGTACAATCCTCAAGATTTATGAAACTGCTTTCTGCGAACATACATCCTTCCAACTGACCTCATAGACCTCATCAAAAGAATATGTCCATCTTTACTCCCCGTCCTCATCCCGCTGAGACTCTGAACCTATATCCACCTCTAGAATATACTTTATCCCATGGATGAATATGCTCTCCATCACGCCCAAATTTTTTTTTGTCTGTCTTAGACGAACCACCCCTATCCTACTGTATATAATGACATATCCCATGTCAGGAGGTCTCTATCTAACATCTCTCCATGTCCCATGCAACTGTATGTAGGACTCGGGAGTGTCATATGCATTGGTCAATCCTAAAGGATTGACCAAGAACTCATCCACTGACACCCATGGTGAATAATCACCCGTACTCATCATTAAACTCCAACTATCGGGTACAATAGTAGGTAACTCCACAAACTATTGGTAAATCACTCTCCCTCCATCATCACTCATATAACTGCTACTACTGTGATGGTGATCTCCTATATCTATGTACTACTGCAAGGGAGAGGAATCTCCATGCTCCACTAAGTATGTCTCCTCCCTACACTCCAATGCATCCCCCTGGATCCCACTGTACACCTCTGCATGTTCTTGTGAACTACCACTAATCACAGTATGCCCCTATATACTCATGCAAGAAAATGTATCCTCCTACATCATCATGTATCCTGAGTGTACTACTGGGTCAACCTATACATGGATGCCAAAAAATCCTGGAATCCAAATGGAAGTGTCCTCATAACTTCCCTTGGCTCTGGAATCCCCAGGTGTATGTGTATGACCAACTATCTTAGAACCCCTCATGAATGGTGGTCCATGTGCCACATGGACATCCTCCTGCGTATCTTGATCACATCTCTCCATAAGAATCAGTGATCCTAGGTAATCCTCACACTCCTCCATCATCTGACGCTCCTCTACCAAACCACTAACATCCTCTGGCAATGTAGCTGAAGTAAATATCTGACTCTCTACCGGGATAGATGTAGTGGATCCCTGACTAGTCTCCTCAAGAAGACCCTCTAATCTAGACCTTGATTCCTGAAGGGATGTCTGTGCACCTTCCAAGAATCCCCGTGTGCTTACCAACTCATGAGTGAGTCAATCCACCTCAATCTCCTTCTCCCTCAGTTCCCTGTGATACATCTCTCCAACCTCCAAGAGGTAATATATATCCATAAGTAGTTGTTGGTAGTCGGTCCTCACCACAGTCACTCCCTCCCTGAGTGTCTAGAAGTCATCAAGGGAAATCTCCCCATCCAAACTATCATGTGCCATCGAGTCCCTACAAAATATACTCCTACTAATGTGTGTGTATCATCAATGTGTCTAATGGAAGCCATGATCATGTCCTCACCGACTCTCAACTATCCTGTCAAGTGTCGTGACTCCTAATCACAATCACACTGAGGTGATACCTCATGACTCTCATTGCTAATGTCAAAAGTGGAATCCTCATCAACAGACTCCTTAAGAGATAAGGAACCATATTGTCTATTGTCCTCTATGCTACTATCTCCTCTCGTATGCCACTGTACATAATCACCTAAGGCTACCTCCATTTGAATTGTCATGTATCATGTATGTACAGTTGTATCCCCCTATCCACTCATCCTACTAATATCATCTGAGCCCGAATCTCATACAGATGTGTCCAAACATGTGATATGGTCATCCCGACCAACAAAGAAAGTATCATCGTCACTGTAGACTGGTCCCAGAAGTAAGTGTCCCATCAATCTGTCGGGCTCCCAAAAATGATCTATCAATGGACTCCCCAAAAGAGGCGACCCACTCTCCTCATATTGATAAGTATGTATATAGTCAACTGGATCCAAGTCATACCTCTCCTCCAGGGTTTGCAAATCCATATCCTCCAGGGTCTGCAGATCCATATGTGGTAGAGGATCCTTGTGTTCAAGTACTACACAAGGCTCCTCTACCACATCCAAAATGCCACTGATATCCTCCCGTGTCATGTCTATCATAAGTGTCTGAGAAGGTAAGGACTGTGCCACACTCAACTCTGTAGGAAGCTCCTCCTCACCAATGCAAGGCTCCCTAGAAGTCATTTCATCTCCCAAAGGTGGGTCATCTAACCTCTAAATCTCATCATGCCTAGGTGAGAATACATCTGCACCCTCACAAGCACCCCAGTCACCACTTCATCCATCAAATGTGAAAGAGTCCTGGGACTGCTCTAATTAGGCATTCAAGGCTGCATCCTCACACACATCCTTCTCACTGCTATCATAATGCACATCAATGTAACGCACTCTCCCTTTACCCCTACATTTGTGATCCTGCTCCCAAGGTTCTTTGCAACTATAGAAAAGTTACCTTCTAGCATGTGGCGATGTATCTACCACCCTGCCTACTTTGTCTCTTTTTTTCTTTGTTATGCTGCTCTAATAATTGACTTCTTCCATATTTTTGGCCCATAATTCAACCTCATCTTTGCGCCACCTAGTATTTTTTATGGATACAAACTGTTGGAATGTTACTTGAGCCCTAAATGTCTCACTAAGGGATCGATATTCCTCATCGCAATATATGATCTCTTCTGCAAAATCCATCTCTCCTCTAGATCATCAATGTTTATCACAGGCTGCTGAAGGAAATTCTCTCTGATACCACTGTAATTTTCCCAAACTGATTTGCTTGGAACATGTTAAGTTTTATGGTTTTCTAGTTGTGATATTTTGTCAAACATTTTGTTGATTTTAGTCTTCTTGAGTGCCCTATGATGGTTTTATTGAGTTTTGCAGCACATAAATGATGAGATCATAACAATAATATATACACAACAATATGCAATACAAGTAACACAAGAAATAGCCACAAATACCTTAGATCTGATTTTATTTAGATATAAAGTTGACCTCATACAAAATGGAGCAGATCTGGAATACATATAACAGAGTAGAGTTTGTGGTTGATAATGCCTCCAAGATACAATAGAGGGATGAATATACAGGCTTCCAAAATCCTCCCCAAGCTGAATACCAAATATCTCTGAGATCCAATTGTTCCCCTTTGTTGTAGGTGATGCCTTCTCTAGCACAATGCACAGTTCCTGGCTGGAAGAGACTAAGGATGGTATGGCCTCCTCTATGATTTTTTCAAACTCATTCAAAACTCTGATAGAAGATAGATCCGATGATGGAAAGATGATAGGAGTAGTCTTTGAGATGTATATCAACTGGAAGACCTCCAAACAACAATATCTCTAAGAACATATGTGCCCTCACTAGAAGAAGCAAGCAAAGAATTCATCCTCCAAGAATATGGCCTCGAAATCACTGAAACCAAGTGCCAAAAGGTAGATCAGGGTATAGGAAACCTCTATGATGAATCTCCAAGATGTTGGGAATGATCTCCCACTACAAATCACTAGATACACTGAGAACAATGTGCCCTCATGAAGAGAAAACTCGTCCCTCTATGAACATGATGAATAATTCCCTCACACACTGCTGCAAAAGGGAATTATGGTGGTAGATACCACTCCTGGAGTGAGTGCTACTGAATATCTAGCCACCTCTAATAAAATTGAACCTGTCCTCCTCAACAAGTGCGCCCCAACTTGTAGAAATCCTTCACCGATGCGCCCCCTTGCCAAAACTGAAGCTCAATAGAAAATCAAAATGATTTCCCCCTGCAAGGATCCAATCGCCTCCATCAGTTAATGAAATTCCTAGCCCTGTAATCCCAAGGTCCCATGATAATATCTTAAAGGGACCATCATGTTGACGCTGCACCACTTCGATCATGACTATCTTCCCAAAGTACACAAACTGGACTCCCCACTTCTGGATCCTAATGCTAAAATACATGTAAGGATTGGGCCTACTATCAGGAAGCCTAACCTATAAATGTATCCATGTGGAACCAAATTCTATGAATCCACCACCATACTCGATCTCGAGTATCAACAGGGATAACATGTCTCGCCATCTAGAATAAATCCCAACAAGCTCTCTCAAAACAATCCAAGAGTGAAGTATGTTGCTCGCTGGTGCAACCCAAACCATCAAAATAAATAATTATGGAGGTTGTAAACCCCCACAAGTGCCAAAAGGTTCGCCCTGATGATGGCCAAGAGTCCCCAATCAATATTTGGTCCAAATCCAACCTCCTAAGACTAAATCGAATCTCCCTAGGCTGAGTGGTGCACCCTCTCTACATAAAACCCTCTATGATGCGTCCTCCTTCACAAACTAATGGCTGAAGTAGTTCTAAACTGATGTAGAATGGTGAGGGAGGAATATTTCACCTCCTTGGCCAAGCTTGGATCAAGAACAGGAGAATCTTTTACTCCCTTGTTGATCTCTAGGGTTTATTTATTCAAAACCCTCAAAACCCCCAAGTACCATGGGATCTCTAGATAAGAAGCCAGACATCAAAATATCAATCAACATAATGAGATAATAGAATCCCCTATCTCTCTTTTATACCCCTATTCATGTATTCTCTCCAAGTGAATTTTACTTTATTTTTAATATTCCCTCATAAAATCACTTTATTAATTAATTAACCTTTTTTCCTCTAAAACATTATTTATTCGTCCTAATGGCTTCTTTGGCCACTGAAAGTCACTTCTCATCATCTTATCCTATAGTTATGTTCCTCCCGATTTCGATGAGCTATTACACTAAGAGGTTTATTCAAGTATAATTCCCAAAATGGCCTCCTTAATGAATTTAATTAAAATATTGATCCAGGTGGATATTGGTGGCCACCCACCTGTTCCAAATTCCACTTGGCTCATCTTGACAATTTTCAGTTCAACACATTGTTTCTGTAATGGTGTCATCTATTTGTAATTGTGGGTTCTACACTTCTGGGGCTATCTTGATGGCCTACACAACATCCAGGTGGATATTGGTGGCCACCCACCTATTCCAACTGGCTTATTTTGGCAGTTTTCATGTATGTACATCTTTCTGTACATCTGGGGCCGTTTTGAGGCCCTAAACAATGTTTTTTGGGCTTGCCATAGTCAAATTGTTCACGAAGTCAGAGTTTGAGGACATAATGTGTAGTTCCCAAAAGACATTTCCAACGGACTATCACACGCCTAAAACATAGATCGTATGAAAAGTTACGATCGCTAGAAGTTGATGTACTAACTTACCCTAATGGGGCCCACATGAATTTTGGTGCTTCATCTCCTAGGGTTAGGTTTTTGTATGTCTATGGTTTTGGCATTCATGTTTATTGTAAAAAGGCCTTTAGAGCCTCATTGTACTTGTCTTCTTGTGAATGAGCGTAGCTGTCACAACTCTTCTCAGAGATAAAGCTGTCACCATTCTAGCGAGTCTTGCACTCTGTATTTTTGTAGTATCGATACATTTGTTTCATTAATAGAGACCATGTATTGTTGTATTTCTCTGTTTCTGGAAATTTTTATGTGTATTTCATTGTAATATCTTTGCTTTCATTTCGTTCCAAAAATAATCTAGATCAGTGGTATCAGAGCAGGATGCTCTTGATCGTTTTTCAGTGCATGTCCCCGACGAGGTTTGAGTATAGCAAGTTGGGTCATGAGCTTGTCTCTCTTGAGGAAAATCACTCTCACACGCCGAAGAAACCCTCCATGGCGAAAGAAAAGAAAAATGGCGGAGCAGAAGATTCTATTAACCTGTTGTTTGAGCAAGCTCTCGCGCGACAGAGGGACGAAATGATGGATATTTTTTCCCACATCCTTCAACGCCTTCTGATAGCAACAGGTGCATCTTCATCAAGTGGCCACTTTGGAGGAACTTCTCTCTTCAAGGTACAAGTTAACTTTGATATTCCCGTATTTGAAGGTCAGATATATGCAGATGCCCTAGAAAAATGGTTAAATCTGCTAGAAGGTTATTTATTTGTTCAGAATTTTTCTGGCAAGGAAAATATCACCTTCGCACTCCTCAAGGCTCTCCCCCATGTCAAACATTGGTGGGAAAATCACTGGGAGAAAAGTTCCATAGAGGAATCTGAAATATATGGGGCCGATCCCACTTGGGATTTTTTTGTTGATGCAGTCAAGGAACAATATTACCCTATTGATAACTATGAATACCAGTACATGAGATGGACCACACTGCGGCAAGAGAGGGGCCAAACACTGCCAGTGTTCACAAATACTTTCCATACCTTGCGCACCAAGCTGGGTATCAAAGACTCCGAGCGGAATCTAGTTCTGAAATATCGTGGGGCTTTGTATAGATACATCCAAACCGAAATGGATTTCCTAAACATCTCATCGTTGGGAGCTACCTATCTATATGTTGTCAAAATCGAGCATAAATTTAGGCATCGGAACAAATGGGAGTTTGGATCTGCAAATTCGCAACAACCAAAGAATAATAAAGATGACCCTAACTAATATCCTCATGACAATCAATCCAAGACAAAGTAAAATAAGGGTAAGGGAAATATGAAGAATGACACTGAGAAGTGTTGCGACTTCCACAAAATCCCCTGGCACAACACTGATGAATGTTTCTCAAAATAGTCATTGGTGGCTGAGATCAAAGACAAGGAGCCAAACCCTAATTTAGAATATGATCCAACAAATAATGAGAAAAGGTAGATCATTGATGTAGACCCCATTGCTACCGTTTTGACCACAATAATTCAACCATAAGACCGATAGATCCTAAAGAGGGGGAGTGCCTCTTCCATTCAAAAATGTGGGTAAAAGGGACCCCATTTCATTTCATTGTTGATAGTGGAAGCCAAAAGAACCTCATCTCATCTGAGGTCTTCAAATAGTTTGGGTTGTCAACAACACCACACCCCCATCCTTATAACATCGGGTGTCTTCGCCAGAGACGAGATCTCCGTGTTAGCCAGTAGTGTTTCCTATCCTATGGCATCCATCCCTTCAAGGATGAGGTAGTGTGTGATGTTTCTCCTCTTGATGTATGTGATGTTGTGGGCCAACCATATATGTGGAAACGTCATGATATTTATGACTCTCAACCCTGTAATGTCATTATTACTCTGGGGGGTTATCTCTACAGGATACCAGAGGTAGTTCCGACTATTGTTCCACCAAAATAATTCCGCAAGGTAATCTCTCATACTGCTAAATTCAACCTCTTCACAATTTGTTCAAAGGATTAACAAAAGGCCACTTCAACCACTGCATCATCAACACCTTCTATCCAACAGAAGCAGATTGCAGAAGGGAAAGAAGATATTTCTTCTTCACCTACAATGGTGTCTACACAATGACCCCTCAAGAAAAGATACAACAGGTTGGTGGAACAGATTCAACCCTGCCAACAATAGGTTCATGACAACCTTCCATAGACCAAGCAACACAACTTCTCTAGCAAGGCAAGCAGATCACCAATATTCAGATTCAACAAATGCTTTCCCCTCTTCCCTGAGAACTCAACGCAATGGAGACCATTGCTTCCTAAGGGGGGAGAACTGATCCAGGTGGATATTGGTGGCCACCCACCTGTTCCAAATTCCACTTCGCTCATCTTGATAATTTTTAGTTCAACACATTTTTTTGTAATGGTGACATCTCTTTGTAATTGTGGGTTCTGTACTTTTAGGGTTGTCTTGAAGACCTACACAAAATCTAGGTGGATATTGGTGGCCTCCCACCTATTCCAACTGGCTTATTTTGTCAATTTTCATGCCAGTACATCTTTTTGTACTTTCGGGGCCATTTTGAGGCCCTAAACAACGTTTTTTGGGCTTGACATAGTCAAATTTTTGCTAATGTTAGATTTTGACAACATAATGTGTAGTTCTCAAAAATAACTTTCCAACGGGCTATCACACGCTTAAAACGAAGATTGTATGAAAAAGTTATGACCCCAAGAAGTTGATGTACTAACTTACCCTAATGGGGCCCACATGACTTTTGGCGCTTCATCTCCTAAGGTTACATTTTTGGATGTCTAGGGTTTTGACATTCATTTTTATTGTAAAAAGAATTTAGAGCCTCATTTTACTCATATTCTTGCGAATGAGCGTAGCCATCACATCTCTTCTCAGAGACAACGCTACCATTGTTGGCACAGGGGCAAACCCAGGGTTCAACGCTTCAATAATGCACCAACAAAACCCTAACTACCGGCCCTTTCGAAAACACCTGCGAAGCAGATGAAGTCTCACCCGAGGTATAGGTAGGGGTGGTTGCAGGACTCAAGTGTCTGCAACCTTAGTTGGGACACAGATATGTGATTGTACTACTTAATAAAGCAGTTAGCACCTTCGGTTCCTTAATAAACAATCGTTATCTACTTCACTAATAAAATAGAGCCTCACAGTATTCATATTATCCTACTGTATCCAAGCACTTAGCATAGGTAAACAAATTAGATTAAGCATTAAGCACAACCATGTAGATCAGATCTAGAATTCCCACATATAATAAGCACAAAGCAAGTAGATCTATCCAACTACATCAAATCACTTAGCAAAAGAAGACATAAACTCATTAAGACAAGCACAAAGAATAATAACATGAGATTTACGTGGTTCACCCCTCTCCTGGGGATACGTTCACCAACTCTTATTCTTTATAGTATTCAGTCAATCGATTACAAGCACAGAGCCTCAAAACCCTTACTCCGCACAGGATAGAAGAGCTACGCAATTCGCTAGATCCTTCTTCCTTGCATCACAACACTAAGCCTCCTATCGTATCGCACAGGGACTTGCACTCAACTCTACAAGTCTTACACAGAATGCACAAAGCCTTGATCACACATATTCAACTCTTGGCAGTTAGCCCACATCACATAGATATATCATCCACTGCTTCTCTATATGGCCTAGACATCTATATATACATACAAAATAGGCCTAAACATGGGTAAACCCATGGGCCAACATCCCCTTCCCGTTACATATTCCCAAAAAACCAAAAAGGGGGTCGAGATCCCGTGATCTCCGCTTCATCTTGCGCTCCTCCTTCGATAGGCTGTTGAAGTTCCAAAATAGGTCATCATGACTAAGAAATTCCCAAAACTTGGTCAAGGGCCAACAGGCCCCCAACACTCACCTATGACTCGTCCCGAGTCACTCTGGTCTGAGCAATTCTACCTCGAATGCCTCGAGCTTGGCTCGAGCTGCTTCGACTTGTTGCTTTGCTACGACCTCTTGTTCAGTGAACTCCTGGATCATTGTGTCGTTCACTGGTCCTTCTAGGTTCTATTCTGCTGTGATGACGAGATGTTGTAGCTCTGTTCCTTGGTTCTCCACCTCTGTAAACAACTGGCATGCCTTATCTTGCACAGGTTGAAGCTGTTGAGTGACTTCCATCAACTTGCTTTGAATCATATGGATCTGCTGCTGAGCTGTGAATTTTTCATGAGACCTCTTCATTTTGTATACAACTTACAAGGCCTTCAACTACGCCTGTAGTGTATCTGCATGCTTCTTTGCTTCTTGGAGCTATGACTCCAATTCCTGTAACTTAGGATTCTCAGTGAATTTTTCATATGTTTGAGCACTCCGGTTACTTACCTGCTTTCACTCCAATGCAAGAGCTCTTAATCTGTCAACTGTGCTGCAGGCAGTGGCTTCCCTTTGGTCTCGTACATCTTGTGGGGTCTCGGGCATAGTGCAGAGCTCCAATTCTGCTATGTGTTGTTGGAGTTGTTGGATTACGTCTTCGATTTGTGCCACCTGCTATGGAACTCATTCTTCAGCCTTGACTTCAATGACTGTCATAGAGTGAAGTGCTCTATGAACCATTTTCTTAACTTCGAGTTGCTCTGCGAGCAACTGTTCATTTTCTTTATGAAGATGGGATTTTTCTTCATCGAACCTCTCTTGTAGAGTAAGCTTCTCGTGTTCGGTGTGAAAATTTTAGGTCCTATCAGATTTCCTTCTTGGTCTGTCTTTGACCAAAGAAAGGCTCTAAGTTTCTTCTATCAGGTAAAGTATTTTCTACTGTTTTATAACAGCCAACAGTCCAAAAGTATTTTGCTGATTTGTTACGGTTATGTTCTCGATTTTGGGTGCTCTAGCATGTCGTTTTTGTCACCAGAAATTAGTACATGCATCTCAAAATAAACATAACACACCTAAACATCATTTACTGTTGAATATGAACATATCTAAGAAACTAAATCATGCATTTGTAGACACATGTATTTTTGGTCAACATGACCCTAGATAAAACCCCCCCGGGGAAAACCAGTTTGGAATATGTGTGTATATATGAGGAAAGCAGAAGAAGGGTTAGAGTAAACACAATATATGAAAGAACCTGATACAATAGAAACTCCAACTGAGCTGATATACAAGATCTAAATCAACAGATGCGCCCCAAAATGGTACGCCCCTCATGCAAACTGCCAGAACCACTAAATATGCTCCAACTGCTAACTTTGAGCTCAGATATGAAAACCCCTCCATAAGAATGAATCTCTAGTAGATGGCCTCCCTCTGAAACTGATCTCACTGCAATCTGATGGCTAGATATCCTACCAGGTACAAATCAACCTCCACAGCGAATGCGCCCCTCTATGAAGTAGAATAGCTCTAGTAAATAATCAAGCCAAGTAGCTCCAAGCCTCCATCAATGAAAGCAAGTGACCTCCCTCAAGCATCCTCACAAAAATGACCTCATATCCATCCTCCAAGAGCTCCTCTCTCAACAAGAAAATGACCAAATGAAGAATGCGCCCTCCTTCACCCTTTGTGCCCCTCTTTGACATCAATTAGGAAACCTAAAGTATGAAGGGATGAGATCATCTCATCTCCCATCTCATCAATGGTTGAGATCTCCCCATTCATATATAAGTCACAAACCCACTTTGGGTTAAGTTTCCTAAGTCAACTTTATGTCTCTAGTTGACCCCTTTGTGAATTAATAGTCATTTTAGGCCAAAATGACTAAATTTCACTTTAACCAAAGTCATAACACTAGACAAAAGTACAAGGTACACAGTGTAATGTCCTTCCCTCATGTGCTAAGGAGGTCATAAGAACATGGGGAACACCTCCCAAGGTAGAAAACTCAACACTCGCTCTTACCGAGGAAGGTGTTCCTCACCAAGCCCATCTTGTCTATGAAATAGACATGCTTGCCCCATGGCAGGGCCTTGGTGAGAATATCTGCTACCTAGTCATCTGTAGATATATACTGCAATTGAAACGCCCCTCTCTAAACTTAGTCATGAATGAAGTGGTACCTGATCTCAATATGCTTTGACCGGTCATGAAACACTGGATTCTTAGAGAGTTTTATGCAACTCTGATTATCATAGTGAATGACAGTCGGAGACATCTCATGACCGAATAAACCAACCAGCATCTTGCAAAGCCAAATGGCCTCACAACTGGCCTGACTGGTCACCATATACTCCGCCTCGGTCTAACTCAAAGAAACTAACTTCTGCTTCTGGCTTAACTAGGAAACAAGTCCTGACCCCAAACTAAAGCAACAACCAGATGTGCTTTTCCTGTCAGCAACACATCCTGCCCAGTCTGAATCTGTGTAGCCAACCAAACTGACTCCATCTCCCCTAACATAGTCTAGGCCATAGTCCACTATCCCAGCAACATATCTCAATACGTGTTTTTCCCCAACCATGTGAACACTCCTCGGCTCAACCATGTACTGACTGAGTGTGTTCATGGCAAAACATATATCTGGTCTGGTGTTAACTAGATACATAAGTGAACCGATCAACTACCTGTATACTATTGCATCCACCAACTGGATATCTGAAGCACTAAGATTCTTCCAATTGGTGATCATAGGTGTAGACATGGGTCTGCATTCCTCCATCTAAAATCTGCTCAAAATATCTGTTGCATACTTCCCCTGCCTGAGAGATATGTGAACCTCCTCCTGCCATACCTCCATACCTAGAAAGTAGTGCATCAATCCGATATCACTCATCTCAAACTCTGATGAAAGTCCCAACTTGCACTCAACTATGAGATCCTCGGCTCCAGTAATGAATAAATCATCCACATACAAAATGAGAATGAGCATGTCCTCACCCCTAATGATGAAATAGAGGTTTGGATCAACATTGCTCTTCTCGAAGCCCATATGAAGCAAATAAGTATCAATCCATGAACACCAAGCTCGGGGAGCTTGCTTCAGACCATATAGTTCCTTCCTCAGAAGACACGCGTGAGTCTCCCTGTCACTCACCTCAAACCCCTGTGGCTGCTCTATGTACACCTCCTCTTCAATAAAGCCATTCAGAAATGTGGTTTTCACATCCATCTGGTGAATGCGCCAACCCATCTCTGCTGCTATGGCAATGATATTCTTGATATAAGTGTATCTCGCAATTGGTGTGAAAGTCTCATCATAATCGACTCCCTCAATCTGTGAGAAGCCTCGTGCCACAAAATGGGCCTTGTGTTTATCCACGCTACCATATGCAACAATCTTGGTCTTGTACAACCACCTGGAAGTCACAACTGACTTCCCCACTGGCCTCAAAACCACATCCCATACATCATTGCACACAATGGAGTCATACTCCTCAACCATGGCCTCTCTCTAGACCTGATGGTCAACTACCTGCACAAAAGTCTGTGGCTTACTATCCCTGATACTTGTCACTAGTGCAAAATATGCTCCCAATTTTACTGGTGGCCTGCTCTCTCTAATCTATCTCTTGGGCTCCCCTACATTCTCCCTGGCCTCCTTCAAGGTCTCCTGAAACCATCTAGGTCTCCTCTTCCCTGAAGCGATCAACGGAGAAGTAAGGCCTCTCTGCCCAAGAGTAACTACCTCTGGACTCATCTCAACACTCTGAGATCCTGAAGACTGTAATCCCTCTGAAATGTGTGCCCCATTTGACTGAGCATGCTCTGACTATGACCCTGAAGATGTGCATGGTGACCCTGTCACCCCTGATACTGGTGTACCTGATGACCAAGGCTGTGCTCCCTCTAAGACTGCAACTGACAACTCTGCATCATCCTCAACTCCAACTCTCGACTCAAGAGATCTTGCAAAAGCCCTATCCTCCTCAAATCTAACATCTCTGCTCACCACCACTTTCCTGAGTGGCGGAATGTAAATGCGATAGGCTTTCGACACATTTGAGTATCCAACTAGAATCCCCTGCTGGGATGTGGGGTCTATCTTTGTCCTCCTCTCTGAGGGGACATGAGAGAAAGTCAAGCATCCAAATATCATGATGTGCTCGACATCGGGCCTCCTATCAGTGAAGGCCTCCTCAGGAGTCATCTTCCCCAAAATATCATGGGGGCTTCTGTTCTACAGGTAAACTATAGTAGCACATGCCTCTGCCCACAAATACAAAGGCAAACTCTGATCATGCAGTATAGATCTCGCTGCACCGGTAATGGCCCGGTTCTTCCTCTCGGCAACCCCGTTCTGCTGGGGGTTGTAAGGTACGGTCATCTGTCTCCTGATGCCATGTTGTGCATATAAGTCTACAAACTATCGCGAGGAATATTCTCCCCCATTATCTGACTGCAATAATTTGATCCTCTTTCCCGATTGGTTCTCCACAAGAGCTCTGAAATCTTGGAACTGTGTGAAGACCTCACTCTTGGCCTTCAGGAAATAGATCCAAGTCTTCCTTGAGTAGTCATCAATAAATGTGAGATAATAATCACAACCAATCAAGGAACTCCAAGTCATGGGCCCACACACGTCCGTGTGTACTAAATCCAGTATCCCAGCTGACTTGGTGTCACTGTTGGGGAACGATGCCTTGGAAAACTTGCCAAGCGCACACCCTCTGCAAACATCCTGATGCTCTATGCTGATCTGTGGCACTCCGGTCATAACCTCTCTTAGTCCTTCAAGAGCCCCATGATGTAGGTGGGCCATCCTACGATGCCATAACTCACATAACTGTCTGCTGCTATCGCTGCTCGCTGCCAATGCATGAAGTGGCTGAAAAAACAATCTGAACAGTTTCCCCTCTCTCACTCCAATCACCTATCCTGAGGCACGTGGAGAACCTCGAGGATGAATCGGTACCTCGGTTCCTCTAAATCTCACCTCAAGACCTCTATCATGGAGGGTGGAAACTGATATCAGATTCTTCTTCATGCCAGGGACATAAAGAACGTCAGTGAACAATATATGTGGCAAGCCATCTCTCCAAAAAGCAACTGTGCCAACCCCTGCAACTGTGACAACTCTGTCATCTCCAAGAGAAATCTCAATCCTGACCTTAGTGTCTCTGAGATCAGAAAAATTCTCTTGATATCCAGTCATGTGGCTCGAAGCCTCGCTATCAATATACCAGATCCTGGGTGTCGTCTCAACTGAAGTGTAGCATGTGAGGAAAGCACACTCTCTCTGAAACTGTGTCTGAAAGTCAATCTCCTCTGCTGTAGTTGTGGTACCACCCTTCTTATTCTTCTTGTTCGAGCACTGTCCATCATAGTGCCCAAAATTCTTACAAACAAAGAACTTCATTTTGCTCATATCTCTCTTCTGACCACTTCCCTGACCATTGCTTCTCTCTCCTCCTCCACTCCCCTATGGTGGGGCCCCAAACTTGGGACCTTGCCGAGCCCCATAGTAGACCTTATTCTTTCCCTTTGTCCAAAGAGCAAGATCCTCCTCACCTTGACCAATCTGTTGTTGCTGCTGCTGCCGCTATCCAGAAGCCTCGGCTGCCAACCGAATCTCCTCCTGGATGAAGTCATCCCACATCCTCTCCCATGTAGGCATGATCTCCCTGGAAAATATGCCATGTAAAAATGGACCCCATAGTTTGGTGAAGCTATTCATAGCTTGCCTCACCAAAGAGTTAGGGTCAACAACCTCACCGACGACTCCAAGCTTGTCTCTAATCTGATTGAAGCGACAAAGGAATGAAGTTACCGACTCATCCTTGAGCATGCGAATGCCCCTGAGTCAGTCATGAAGAACCATATTCCGGTTCTCATTGGAGCTCTCATACAAATTGCATAGAGATTCCCACATCTCATATGCACAAGCCTTCCCCATCAAATGGGGTATGATATGGTCACAAACTGCGTCACAAATCGTCCTCTTTGCCTTGTTGTTCTTCTTCCTGAACTCTGCCACTAAGAAGAGAGAAGTGACAGGAATGGGGGGAACAACTGCCTGAACTATATCCCATAGCTCAAGGTCCTCTAAAACGAAGACCATCCTCTCCTTCCAAGGCGACCAATTGCTAGCCCTTGCTAGCCTGTCCTCAACTCGCATCTGAGATGCTGACATTTCTGCCAATTTGCATTGCCCAACTGATGCTCACTCTGCCAAGGAAAACACTGTCTCACTCCTGTCAACACAGGTGTGAAAAGAGACAAGTGTGATCTGACCTCACTCCTAACAAAATAGGTGTGGAAAGAGGTCAAGTCAAATCAGTCTCACTCCTACTACGTAGGTGTGAAAAGAGACTGATGAAAAGTGTCCAAAACTGCCCAAAAATCCTCTGAAAAATTATTCCCTCTAACAACCACTGAATGAGTCAATGGCTCTCCTCAAAATATGCTAGAGAGATGTGTATAACAACCACTCAAAATGCTGTACCCAAAAATTCAACCACCGAAGCTCTGATACCATGTGCAAATTCCAGGTCCTATCAGCTTGCCTTCTTGGTTTTTCTTTGACCAAAGAAAGGCTCTGAGTTTCTTCTGTTAGGTAAAGTATTTTCTGGTCTTTTATAACAGCCGACAATCCAAAAGTATTTTGCTGATTTGTTATGGTTATGTTCTCTATTTTGGGTGCTCTAGCATGTCGCTTTTGTCACCATAAATTAGTACATGCATCTCAAAATAAACATAACACACCTAAACATCGTTTACTGCTGAATATGAACAGATCTAAGAAACTAAATGATGCATTTGTAGACATAGGTATTTTTGGTCAACATGACCCTAGATAAACCCCCCCCGGGGAAAACCAGTTTGGAATATGTGTGTATATATGAGGAAAGCATAAGAAGGGTTACATTAAACACAATATATGAAAGAAAATGATACAATAGAAAATCCAACTAAGTTGATATACAAGCTCTAAATCAACATATGCGCCCCAGAGTGGTGCGCCCCTCATGCAAACTGTTAGAACCACTAAATCTGCTCCAACTGCCAAATTTGAGCTCAGATCTGAAAACCCCTCCACATGAATGAATCTCTATTAGATGGCCTCCCTCTAAAATGGATCTCACTGCAATCTGATGGCTAGATATCCTACCATGTACGAATCAACATCCACAGCTAATGAGCCCCTCTCAGAAGTAGAATAGCTCCAGTAAATAATCAAGGCAAGTAGCTCCAAGCCTCCATCAATGAAAGCAAGCCACCTCCCTCAAGCATCCTCGCAAAACTGACCTCATCTCCATCCTCCTAGAGCTCCTCTCTCAACAAGAAAATGACCAAATGAAGAATGCGCCCTCCTTCACCCTTTGAGCCCCTCTTTGACATCAATTAGGAAACCTAAAGTATGAAGGGATGAGATCATCCCATATCCCATCTAATCGATGGTTGAGATCTCCCCATTCATATCTAAGTCACAAACCCACTTTGGGTTAAGTTTCCTAAGTCAACTTTATGTCTCTAATTCACCCCTTTGTGAATTAATAGTCATTTTAGGCCAAAATGACTAAATTTCACTTTAACCAAAGTCAAAGTGAAATTAGACAAAAGTACAAGATACAAAGTGTAATGTCCTTCCCTCATGTTCTAAGGAGGTCATAAGCACATGGGGAACACCTACCAAGGTACAAAACTCAACATTCGACAGTACTGCGCTGCTCTAGAAGGTCTTCCTGTGCTTGCGCCAAAGCCTAGGTGGCTTGCGTTGTCTTCTCCTGTGCTCGTCGAAGGTGAGCTTCGACTGTATCAGGGATCTGATGGAGTTGAGCTGGCTCATCTCTTATTTCTGGTGTTCTTGCTGATAGAGGCACAGTAGAAACTGCGCGGATGGACTGTAGTGCTTGCTGCACTTCTTGAAGTTCAACCTTGATCCGACTGAACACCTCCTCCTGCTTAGCTTCTTGCTTCTCTTCTATCTCTAATGAAGCATCGTTCAGTGCTACAACGATGAAGTCAAATTTGTCTGAAGTGAGGGTGGTCTCAAATTTGGTCTTGGTTGCTTTCAATTTCTTCCTTGAAGAAGGTTTCGAAGGGGAAACCTTCCTTTTCTTTGAGGGGTCCTCCTCGTTTCTAGGTGGTGTAACTTCGCCTTTCTTCGGTTCAACTTCTGCGCCATATATCTCTTCGTCATCACCTCCTTTCTCAGGTGAGATAAAAGCAGTCTTCACGGATGCGCTGTCTAAATCATGGACCTCTTTGGTCTTGTTTGTCTTGCTAGGTCTAGGTATATCCATCGCAGTTTCTGAACTGTCAACATCGGACATTTTCGTAGGGTTCGCTGGAAT
Source organism: Picea engelmannii (assembly GCA_009831015.1). NCBI lineage: Eukaryota > Viridiplantae > Streptophyta > Pinopsida > Pinales > Pinaceae > Picea > Picea engelmannii. The sequence continues at coordinate 432,412 of ML787814.1, read as the reverse complement.
AAGGAGTTCCACCAACCATTCCTTAGTAATATCTTCTAATTCTTCCTCCATCGTCTTGTAGTACGACTGCAACTGTTGTTTATTCTCATCAACGCGCACTATGATATAGATGAAATGGCAGTCCATGCTGAATTTCATCAATGGCCTAAACCTGTGGAGTGTGTTTGAGGTTGTACGAGGCTTGGACTAGATAGTGGTCTTCAGCTGGTTGTAATAAGTGTGGAAGATGACATTTGATTGCCACTGCTTGTTCATGTCGTTGGAGTACAACATCGTACTGAAATTCGCGACCAGTGGTTCAAAGCGCTCGATGTCCGGGAAGGTCGCACCTTCCGGCATCTCCCATGTGATGAACGTGATTAAGATGAGAATCCAACTGAAGTGGAACTCATATCCTTGGTCTTGTGCTTTCCTACAGTCCATTTCTAATTGGTTCACCAATTACTTCACCCAATTCATGTGTAGGCCCTCCACGCACTTCCTTGCGAGGTCGACTACAAATATGGTTTTTTGGGTGGGCCGATTCTTGCAAACTAATTTCCCTACGATCAATTGACATGCTAGGTGCACTGCACCACTCTGGATAGAGGCTACCTTGTAGCCTCGCGTGCCCTTATCTACATCTCCATAAGTATCCTTTATCCTCTGGGCGAGAGCACGATCCGCGATCTTTCCGGGGTAGAAATCCTGTTGGTCGGGGCCTTGCATGGTTAGCCCTGTGATCCGATTGATCAATGTCAGATCCACTGTAATGTGGAGGTTGAACCACAAATAACCTCCATGATAGCAAGAAAAAAGTAATTTGATGCATGCATTCACCTCCTGGTGTCACCCGAAGTGCGTAATCTTCATAACATTCAGTAGGGTGGACTGTGCGAGATTTTGGGTCCATGACTGAGGGGTAATCTTTGAGTTCTTTCCTTTGGTTCTTGTTAGATACTTATGCGGGGTGAGCATGTTGTAAACCATCCTGTCTCCAAGGTTGAAGTCGATAAACTTCAATGCTGTGAGCTTATCCTAGTCAGCATGAACTGCGCGCACCTCTTTCAGAAGGTACACAATGACCAACGCGTATTCAAAGTCTCTGGGCACACTGTCTCGATTTATTGCATCGCTTAGAGGTGGTATATAGGCAGGTAGGTTGCTCAGAATCATCTTAGCATTCACTAAGTCATCCTTGTGCTTAGTTCTCCTTTCAAGGGATGGTCCAGCTCCGTGGGCAGTGGATGGAGAGGCCGACAGTCCTCTCGTTGAATATGCTTGTACACCTATAGACACTCCTCTCTCCGACATGACTCTTTCAGTCATCAAGTCGAGGAGAACTTCTGTCACTGATTCTTCAATTGCAGTGAGCTTGTCGGACATACGTGCTCGAAATTAAATTATCAGGGTCACGATTGACTTAGACACTGCACTGGAATAATAGCAAGGGTGCAATGATCAGTATGCAATTTGTTCAGTCTGCAGGCTTCAAATTCTCAGTTAGCAAAAGTGTTCTCTGTGCATGGCGCGAAGGGATAAGTAGGCAACTTGGAAATGGTTTGCGTGCAATGGTTATGAGCCCCTATTAACTCTTGTTCGATCCGTTATGGCACGGTCCAATGGTTTGATGACGAACCTTTATTTCTTTTCTATCCGTTCGAAGCAGAAGTCGAATAGATATATCAGGCCCAACGACTGTATTTCTTCGCCATGGCAAAGTGCCACGTGTCACTGTTATGATATCCCGACGAAGCTCCAATTCTGCAAATTTTCTTTCTGCAAAGTTCCCTCTGGAACCTTCTGTAACTTAAATCTCTTCTTACTTTATTTCCTTTCCTTCTTTCCAGTGAGCTTCGTCTCGGTAGTCTCTTTTCCATTTTGATTCTTATTGTCTCTTAACATAGTCACTGCACACTGTTGAGATTCTTTCCTAGGATTCAGGGGTAATACCTCTTCTTTATCTGGAGTAAGTACTTCAGTCTTCTACGGGTATCCTAATGTTCTTGTAGCTTCAACATCAATGTTTCTAGTGACAACTAGCTTTGATCTATTCTCTTGTTCTTCAATCAATTGTGCGATCCTTCTAGCCATGAAATATTTTAAGTCTTGTTTCTTCTGCTCCGAGGCTTCTTATTCTTCCTTTCGTCTGGCTTGAGCTCTGTCAATCCAAAGTTTTCCTATTAACATTGTAAATGAAGTGTTGTATTCAATAAACTTAATAATCTCAAAATCTTCCTTTGTCGAAGTTCCATTAACGTTCATAGGTATCTGAGCAAGCTTCCCACATAAGTTTACTAACTTTCCTCTAAATAGTCCTATTCCTCCTAATGAAGGGATTGTAGCAGGCCTTCCTATAGCTTCCCAAGTTATTTCTGTCATGATATTCACTTGTGTGTCCTCATCTAGAACATAGTCAATGTCGAAGTCCCCTATTCTTGCTTCAAGGCACTCCTTGTCTTTAAAGATCTCTGATAGTATAACATGTCGATGGTCATCCAAGGTGTCTTTCATCTGTAGTAATGCCTTCAATGATTCTTTCTGGGGTTCTGCTATAGCCTTAGTTTCTGGATCTATCTTAGGGTTTTCTTGTCTTATGTTCATACTAAAATTCTTAACAATCATTCTAGGGAAATCCAACACTTCATGGTCCATATCCTTACAACAAAGACAACTAGGTCTTCTTCTAAGGCATTCCTTAGCAAGATGTCCTGGTCTTATGCAACTATAACAGAGGGTCAATCCTCTCTTTCTTTTAAATGATCCCCAACCTCTCCTGTACTGTGCGCTAGGATCGTATGAGCTAACCTGCAACAATTTCTTTCTAGGATCCTGCATCCATTTGTTAGTCCAAACATCTTTTCTATGCATAGGTATAACATATCTTTCATGATTCTTATTAGATCTATTCATATCAAACCTTCTTTCATCTATTAGTGCCCTAGTTTTTAAGTTAGGACAAAATCTATCAATCATACCTATATCCATACTCTAGAAACAAAAAATTTCACTTATCTTACTTTTACAGAGCACAAAGCTTCTAGATCTAAACATTTTAACTATTCTTACATTTATCAAAGCACAGAGCTTGCAGATCTTACCTCTTTTAATCAGACGTTCTTACTTTTACTTTTCTTAGAGCACCAAGCATCCATATCTTGCTTCTTTCCTTCAGATGGAGCTTAAGATCTAACCTTCTTTCTTTAGCACATAGCTTTATAAGTCAAGTAGAACATTGCGCACTAGGGCATAGATCTACGCACATAGATTTCACAATTTCAGGATGAATCTTTGCACATAGCTTCCTCTTTCTTAGTTCCCAACAATCACAGTTTCAGGTCCCGACAACAGAACCATTTGTTGGCACAGGGGCAGGCCCAGGGTTCAACGCTTCAACAATGCACCAACAAAACCCTAACTACTAGCCCTTTTGGCAACACCTGTGAAGCAGATGAAGTCTCACCCGAGGTAGAGGCAGGGGTGGTTGCAGGACTCAAGTGTCTGCAACGTTAGCTGGGACACAGATCTGTGATTGTACTACTTAATAAATCACTTAGCACCTTTGGTTCCTTAATATAAAATCATTATCTGCTCCGCTAATAAAACAGAGCCTCGCAGTATTCACATTTTCCTACTGCATCCAAGCATTTAGCATAGGTAAACAGATCAGATTAAGCATTAAGCACAACCATGTAGATCAGATCCAGAATTCCCACATATAATAAGAACAAAGCAAGTAGATCTATCCAACTACATCAAAGCACTTAGCAAAAGAATACATAAACTCATTAAGACATAAACACAGGATTTATGTGGTTCACCCCTCTCTCGGGACTACATCCACCAACTCTTCTTCTTTATAGTATTCGGTCAATAGATTACAAGCACATAGCCTCAAAACCCTTACTCCGCACATGATAGAAGATCTGCGCAACTCGCTAGATCCTTCTTCCTTGCGTTACAACACTAAGCCTCCTATCGTATCACACAGAGACTTGCACTCAGCTCTACAAGCCTTACATAGAATGCACAAAGCCTTGATCACACATATTCAACTCTTGGCACTTAGCCCACATCACATAGATATATCATCCACTACTTCTCTATATGGCCTAGACATCTATATATACATACAAAATAGGCCTAAACATGGGTAAACCCATGGGTCGACATCCCCTTCTCGTTACATATTCCCAAAAACCCAAAAAGGGGGTCAAAATCCTGTGATCTCCGCTTCGTCTTGCGCTCCTCCTTCGACAGGCTTTCAAAGTTCCAAAATAGGTCATCATGACCAAGAAATTCCCAAAACTTGGATTTCTTATGAAAATCATATCAATTGGATTTCTTATGCATAAGTTATGCCTCCTACAAGTTGACCTACCTTATTGACCACCATGGTATCGAGTGGATGCCATGTCAACCCCTATTTCTCACACATGTGGACTTTCAAGAAGATTCTAGAAGGTTTAAAAACCTAAAATTAATTGAGGGTTGAGGTATGCAAAATCTCTAACCCTAACCCTAGACACTTATCAAGTTATGTTAAATACTAGGTCACTAGGAAGAGAAATGGTTCTATTCTTTTAATATTGCACTTGTTTCATAGTTGAGCAGAGCATCTAAGAGTGGGATACTAGAGAATAATAAAGGAGGTAGAATATTTTGTAGCATTCATTCAAGCCACAATGGCAAAGGAAACTCCATAGAGAGTGACTATTTCTTTGTACTTTCATTTAATAACTAAATAAAAGATAAAAAAAAGCATATGCCTCACCTTCTAGCTAGTTTTCTCATGTATAAGGTTTTCTAGGTCACATCTTGTGTTCATTTGTGTAAATTGTGTGTTAATTTGCGTGTTCCTTCATTTCAAATTTAAGTTATTTTCATATCTAAGCACTAAGATAATAATAATAAATCTAGGATATAAGAAAACAAATTGCATAATAAAATATTTCAGAATAATGCAAGATTTGTTGTGATGCACTATTCCAATGGAATATCCACAATGGTTTACAAATCATATGGAATCAATGCAGTTTTCTTTGTGGTTTTGTGGGAAGTTGAAAGATATAGGAATTGGCTTAAGAAGGAAGTCACATAACCGTCACCATGGAAAATAAGTCTAGTCGAAGAAAGACACCAAGAAAAAGAAACCAAGCTCTAGTGCCATCACTCCTTCACAACCTCTATTTAAAATGGAAGTGAAATTGGACATCAAACCTGTAAGTTTTAAACCTGCGAAGTAAAGCAATGCATATAGATTCTTAAGCAATACAAAAATTAATCAATGGCTCATACACAGAGTACATAGAGATTTTATACCAGAAACCCTCAACCGAGAAAACCTTTATTATTTTCATTATATCGAATTTCACCATTCGCCATACAATATATACAATGTTTTTAGGTATTCCGTAGATACCAAAACCCTAATCCCTTAATCCAGGATTAATTTACAAA
>ML787814.1:403143-423039 GCA_009831015.1 Picea engelmannii | reverse complement strand
TCTGTCACATAATCTCCATCTTCCATCCTAAGATGATACAACTTCTTTCGAAGAAACAACTTGTTTACCAGGGACTTTGATTGATACAAATTCCCTAACTTATCCCATAGTTCCTTGGTTGTAGATTCTCCCGAGACATTCAAAAACACCGAATATGCCAGGCAGAGTCGAATAGTACTCCTTGCTCTTCTGTCCAACTTGTCCCAATCTTCCTTCGACATACCAGTAACTGGTGTACTAGTAATTTGTGTACTGATAGGTTGTGTAACAGTAGCCCGTGTGCTTGTAGATGGTGTACTAGTAGACTGTGTACCAGGATCCGCAACGATCCATTGTTCTTTGTCTACAAGAAGGTCCTCCATCTTAAGCTTCCATAGCTCAAAGTTTTTAACGTTGAACTTCTCTATCTCAATTCTAGATGAGCTCGCCATTCCTCTTTCTTTACTCGAATCTCCACTGCAAAAGCTCCCACTAAACCCAGGTATATCACAGACCTAAGATAAACTTGATCTATCAAGACCGAGCCAAACCCTCAGCAACAAAGGCCTCCCTCTGAAGCCAAAAACGAGCTCTGATACCACATGTAAGTTTTAAACCTGCGAAGTAAAGCAATGCATATAGATTCTTAAGCAATACATAAATTAATCAATGGCTCATACACAGAGATTTTATACCGGAAATCCTCAACCGGGAAAACCTTTCTTATTTTCATTATATCGAATTTCACCATTCACCATACAATATATACAATGTTTTTAGGTATTTCGTAGATACCAAAACCCTAATCCCTTAATCCGAGATTAATTTACAAATCCGCTAAAAATAGCAAAATCCGCTAAAAATAGCAAAAACCGCCCAAAAAACAATTTCGGGGCGCTGCGCGTAACCAGGGGGGAGCATACCTGCCCCCCCCCCTGGGACCCCCCTAGGAAAGCACCCGATGCACACGACAGAGCTCTAGGTGAAGGGATCGTCAGACGCAGTTGTCGTATCTGATGCACCCACACACACACACATGCAAATAATATATCACATACCCAACAAAACCCTACCAAGGTGAGATTTATGTTGTTAAGTTGAATAATTGGTTGCAACAATTAGAAGTGTATTTCATTGTCCATAATATATATCAAGAGAAAAATATTTCATTCTCCCGAATGAAACTAGAGGGACATGCACTAACCTGGTGGGAAAGCCACACAAAGACACTTAGGTTGGAGGGTGATCCACCACTAACTAAGTGGGAGTTATTTAAAGCCCTTGTCAATTCCTAGTTCTACTCCATTGGGTATGTAGAGGACCAGTGGATCCATTGGAACCACTTCAGGAAAATGCAAGGGAAGAGTGTGCAAGAGTACACCACCGAGTTCAATAAAATGGATATTATGTTGGGTATATTGCGCAATAAATTAGTTGTACTCCTCAAGTATTTGTGGAAAATTGTGGTTTCTACACAACCATGTGCGAAATAAAGTGATGCTCTTCAAACCAAGGACCATTGATGAGGCTACAATAACTGGAGAACATAGGCCATAAGAAAGGACAACCAAGTGGTTCTAAACATAAATACCACCAATAGGATTCCAAGGAGGGGAACAATAAGTGGAAAGAAAAAGACAAGAAAATGAGAGCCATTACACATTAGTTTGAAGGATCCAAACAACCACTGAAACCACTATAATATTGATGGTCACACTGAAGATAAGTGTTGGAAGGTACATCTAGAGTTGAATCACAATAATTTCAAGAAGGATTCCAAGAATAAGAACCCGCTAGGCATGGACTCGGGCAACCCGATAGAGAGAAAATTGGATGTGGATGAGAAGATTGTTTGCACCATAGTGAAGAAGGAGGTGGATTTAAGTACCGTTCATTAGAAGGAAGAGAAGGAGATGAAAAAACTCTTCCATATTAAGATCCAGGTCAAAAATACCAAGTTGGATGCTCCATTTGATTATGGTTTACAAACCAACCTCATACTAGACAATTTGGTCAACGATCTTGGATTGGAAGTTCATGATCATTTGAGACCATATCCATTGGGATGGGTAAATAAGGATGCAATTATCAAGGTCACTAAATAGTGTAAGATCAAATTTTCTATAAGTTAATATTCCATTAATGAAGTGGAGGTAGATGTAGTACCCCTTGATGTGTGTGGTGTATTGTTTGGAAGCCCCTACATGTATATGAGGGATGTGATCTTCACGATGAAGAAAAATAGTACTTCCTGATGAAGGATGGGAAGTATTTAATCATCAATGAAAACAAAGGTAAATAAAATATACCTTTAATAAGTGCTAACCAAGCCAAAAATTTGATCAGTTCAAGTAGAAAGTTTGTATTATTTTTCTTAAGAGTGAATAATCTTAGGGATGAATCATTAAGAGTAAAGGCATCCTTGAAGGGATGTAACAAAGAGAAGAAATGCTAGTTGGAGGAGTTGATGTAGGAATATAGAGAAGTGTTCCAAGAGTTGAAATGGTTTCCACCTAAGTCTAGGGAGGTGGAGCATGAGATACAGTTTTATCCTAACTCCCCATTACCAAATATTGGGTTGTGTAGGTAGTATACCTTGGAAGCAGATGAAGTGAAGAAAAAATTGTAGTAGTTTTTGGAGCAAGGAGTAATTCAACCAATCACCTTACCTCATGGGTCACCTATCCTCATAGTACCCAATAAGTATGAGACTTGGAAAATATGTATCAACTACAGAGATTTGAACAAGATCACCCTAAAAAATCGGTACCCTTTGCACAAGATCAATGCTTTTTTAGATAAATTGCAACATGCCAAGTACTTCATCAAGTTGGATCTCAGATCAGGATACCACTAGGTACGAGTTAAAGAAGAAGACACCTAGAATACCACATTCAAGACAAGATGAAGTCTATATGAATATATGGTAATGCCTTTTGGTTTATGTAATGCACCAACTGCATTCATGCATTTGATGAATGATGTATTGCATCCCTATCTAGATTCATTTGTAATAGTGTATTTAGATGAAATATTTCTTAATATATATACCTTGGAAGAACACATCTCACATCTCATGCTGGTGTTAGAGACCCTGAAAAAGCATCAACTACTAGCTAACCTTAAGAAGTGTGGGTTTTCTCAGCAATGATTGGTGTATTTGGGTATGTGATTGGTGGAGGGGAATTCAAGATAGATCCCTTGAATATGGAGGCCATCCTCAAGTGGCCAATTCCTACTAATGTCATTGAAGTTAAGAGATTTTTTCGTCCAATGAAATACCTATATAAGTTCATAACATCCTTTTTAGTGGTAGCTACACCAATCCATGCCATAACATCGAGTGGTATGAGTTTCTAGTGGGGAACGAATCAATTTTTTTTTTTTGATGAGCTAAAACAAAATATCAATTAACCACTGTTTCTTGCATTTCCTAACTTGTAGAATCCTTTTGAAGTGGAGACAGATGCAAGTGGATATGCTACGAGAGTGATATTGATGTAAGGAAGTAAGTCGACATGCTATTATTCTGAAATGTTTTATGGAGGAGTCCTGAAATACCCTACATATGATAAGAAACTCTATGCCCTAGTTCGATATGTGAAGGAGTGGAAGAATTATCTGACGGGAAAGGAAACCATTATACACATTGATCAATAGCCATTGCATAGTTTGCAGGCCCAAAGTAAGATTCAACAAATCAAACACTACAAATGGATTGGGTTTTAACAATGGTTTCATCTAGTCATCAAATATAATAAGGGTAACACTAATAAGTTGGTAGACATGCTTTAAAGTCCACCCACATCCAATATTATATATTTGGGAACTCTTATGCACATGGAGACTTTTACCCATGATGCATATAAAGAGACATACAAGGAAGATGAGGAATTTAAAGAGGTGTTTCTGCAACTACAAGGCCATATTTGTGTAGAAGGTGGCAGTAAGGCTAACTACCATCTACAAAATGGGTTTCTCTACAAGCTAGACAAGGTGAAATATTGCAACTTATCAAAAAGTATCACACCTCATAGGTTGCATGACATTTTGGTGTTGGGGAGGAAGTTTCCAACTTATAAAGGTATGTGTATTGGAAAAGAATGAAATAATATATAGCTATTTATATTAGAGGATGCATACCTCGTTGTACCAACAAGCCTAGTAAAATAAAGCAAGGTCTATACCATCCCTTACCTCTACCCATTTGACCTTGGGATAACATCTCCCTGGATTTTGTGGGTGGTTTTCCAACAACCGGGAAGGGACATGACTATATGTTTTTGGTAGTTGATAGGTTTAGTAAGATGTGCATTTTAATTCCTTGTAAAAATACCATCAAAGGACAAGAAGCAATGACCATGTTCTTTGAATAGGTTTGGGTTCACTTTAAGATACCAAGGATCATCATCTAAGATAGGGATATTATATTTTTCAGTGCCTTTTGGACTACACTTTGGGAAAAGATGGAAACTAAGTTGATGAGATCTACAACTTTCCATCCACAGAAAAATGGGAAAAATATAAGTAGTCAACACAACATTGGTTCAACTTTTGATGGCTTACAATAAAAAACATACAAAGAGTCGAGATGAAAAATTGATCTATAGTCAACACTCTTATAATAGAGTGGTCCACACTTCTACCAGAAAGCCCCCTTTTAAAACTTGCTTTGAGTATTTTCCAGCTTCTCCCTTGGATGTTATATATGGATAACAAGGAGGAGTGAGGGAAGGCATCACATCAGAAGCACTGAAAGTGAAGAAATTTGTTGAAAAGATTAGGCAGATCCATTTGCAAGTACATGAGACGTTGAAAAATTCACAAAAAAGTGCAAGGCATGACATGATCAACACAAAACTGAGAAAAAATTCAATATGGGGGACATAGTTTGGTTACATCTAAAAAAATAAAGACTGCATATCTTGGTAAGAAGATCAAGGCTCTGTTGTATGGTCCTTTTGAGGCGCTAGAGAAGCTGGGTGATAATGCCTACAAAATCAGTCTACCCCCATATATGTGCATTTAATCAATAGTGAATGTAGAAAATATGAAACTCATGAGCCTTCCATGTTGGATCAAGAAACTAAGGAGAAGGTCCTACCTACCATAGATGAATTAGCACCAAACACTCAGGAAGAGTTAGAAGAAGACACAATTTTGCAAAAGAAGTCCATAACTACTAGACATGGACAACATAACCTCTAGTAGATAGGGTTGAAATGAAAAATTCAAGGTAAGTGAAAATGGTACTCTAGGGAAAAGGTAGAGGAGAAATTTCCTTGCATTATTCAGTAAAATATTTTGGGGACCAAAAGCCTCCCTAAATAGGGACGTATGATCCATAATGGATATTATATAATTTGTCATATATATTGGTACTTTTTGGGAGGAAAAACTAGAGGAATTAGCTTGCAAGGCCCATTTTAGTAGTAGGCCCCACTTTAGATATTTGGGGTTTGGATTTGATCCGGATTTATGAGCAGAATGAAATGAATAGCAGACTGAATACAATAACACATAGATATGGAGAACAACAACAGATATCCAGTGAACAATAACTTCTATTGAATAAATAAAATATGTTGAAACTGTAAAACTACAAAATTGAAAACAACTTGCTTGAATGGTGGTAGCTATCTCTGAGAAGAGATGCGGCTGCTATGCGCATCCATCTGAGCAAAATCATTACAATGGGGCTCCAGAGGAATTTTTAATATTACGCATGAATGCCAAAACCCTAGACATCCAAAAACCTAACCCTATGAGGTGAAACACCAAAAGTTATGTGGGCCTGATGGGTAAGTTGGTACCTCAACTTCCTGGGGTCGTAACTTTTGCATACGACCTCTGTTTTAGGCACGTGATAGCTTGGTAGAAAGGTATTTTCAAGAAATACACATTATGCCATCAAACTTTGACTGTGTATCTAGTTTGACTGTGGCAAGCCAAAAAAACACTATTTAGGGCCCCAAAACGACCCTAGAAGTAAAGAAAGATGTACTGACATGAAAAAATTCAAAATACGCCAGTTAGATTAAGTGGGAAGCCACCAATATCCACCTGGAAGCTATGTAGGGATTTAGACAAAATCAAAAGTGTATAACCCACAATTACAAGAAATTACAGAACTAAAAACTATCAAGAGGAGACAGTTGGAATAGGTGGGTGGCCACCAATATCCACCTGGATCAGTCATCCCCCATTAGGAAGAAATGGTATCCATTGCATTGAGTGCCCCCATCAGGTGAGGAAATTTCTGCTGAATTTGGCTCCGGGTGAGCCACTTTCCTTAGTGCAGGAGTTGTCCTGCCTTGAAAACCCGATAAAGTTGGATCCTCTACTGGCGAGTGCCCTTGACATGTGTGCCCACTATCTGATCAGTGGATGCATGTTCCATGTAGTCAGGGTTGAGCTCTGTTGGTGTCAATTGTTCGATGATATTTGAGGTGTCTAATAATGGTGGAAAATATGACCAAAGGAGGTCCACATTGAACACTGGGTGCAAGCCAAGGAAGGGGGGAGTGTTGAGCTCAAAATAATTATCACCCATAGCCTTGGTGATGGTGTAAGTCCCATAGAGAAGTGGACATAGCTTCCGATGGGGCCTTGTAAGGCATTCTTTCTACAAATGTAACCAGACCTTGTCTCCCACCTGAAACTTGTGCGGTACCCTGTGTTGATCATGGCATTGCTTGTATTTAGCATTGGTTTTTTGCAAAATCTCATGGATCTGTTGGCATATGTGATGAATCCGCTCAATGAATTTGGTGATTTTTCGGCCTCAGAATGAAGATGGGAAGAATTTTTTTGTGTGGTTGCAAGAGGTAGTGCAACATCAATGGGAACCAAGGGTTAGAATCCCAACCCCACCTGAAAGGGGCTATGGATGGTGGAGCTATGGAAATCCCTATTGTAGTTGTGCTAAACATAAGGAAGACTCTCATCCCATGTACATGAATTCTTAGAGTTATACATGCACAAGATGTGGCCATCAGTTTGAGGGTGGAAGGCAGTGGATTTATTTATCTTGGTGTCCAATAGTGACCAGAGACTCGACCAAAATGTGCTGAGGAACCTACTGTCCAGATCGGAGATGATGGTCCATGGTATCCCAAAATGGACCCACACTTGTTCGAAGAAGAGTTTGGAAATATTTTCCATTGTGATGCTCTTCTTTCAGGCTGTGAGAATGACCATCTTTGAAAACCAATCAACCACCACAAATACACAATAATTGCCTTGCTTGGTGGACGAAAGGCCATACATGTAATCCATCGAGATGGATTCCCATGGCCTCTCAGGAGTAGGAAGATGGGTGCATAAGCCTTTCTTCTTGATGGCTGGCTTGGCAATGGAAAAGGCAGTGCAAGATCTGATATACTTGCTGACATCCTGTCGAAGTTTTGGCCAATAAATTTTTTTCTATAGAACGACCACAGTTTTCTCCACGCCAGAATGTCCTGCCATCCGACTGTAGTGAGCCTCCCAAATCATCTTTGCATGTTTTCTTGCAGGAACACATAGATGGCCCAGATGGCATAACAATCCATCTTGAATGTGAAAATCAGTGACATTCGCGCCTGTTGCCAAGAGTTGATAGGTGGTGGCGAAGTGAGGATCTCGCTGATAAAGTTGGGGCCACTTTGATGCCTCATGCCCACAAGAATGGAGCATGATGGTGAGTGTAACCATGGGAGGTCGACTGAGGCAGTCATCGACACAATTTGTGCTTCATGTCTTATACTTGATTTTGAGATGGAACTGCTGCAGGTATGTGGACCACTTTTGATGGCGGTCATTCTGCAACTTCCCTTGTGTCTGTATGAACTGCAGAGGCTTGTGATCAATGTGGATGATTCTCTCCTTTCCCAAAATGTAATGTTTCCATTGAAAACAGACTTTCACAATGGAATACATTTCCTTGTCATAGGTGAGGTACTTCTAGATGATATTTGAGAGTGTCTCACTATGGTATGCTACTGGATGACCATGCTGAGTGAGAACTGCACCTACAATATAGTCAGATGCATCAGTCTCAATTTCGAACGGTTGTTGATGATCGGGTAAGGAGAGTATTGGAGCTGAGCACAAGCGATGCTTCATATCATCAAATGCTCATTGTTGTGCCTTCCCCCATGTGAAATTTTCCCTGCCACCGCCCTTGGTCACTTGGCTAAGGGCCCATGCAATATGGGAGAATCCCAAAACGAACTGTCGGTAGAAGTTGGCAAGTCCCAAGAAGCTCTGAAGCTCGGTTAGTGTGGTCGGGGATGGCCAATCACGGATGACTTGGATATTAGATAGATCCACATGTACCCCATGCTCATCAACAATGTAGCCAAAGTATTGGACTATGTTCATTCCAAAGGTGCATTTTTCCAAGTTGGCATATAGATTTTGCTATCGTAGAGTGATAAAAACCTGTTGAATATGTTGTATGTGCTCCTCCCAAGTTCTATTAAAGATGACGATGTCATCTAGATATACCGCCACAAAAGAGTTTGTGAAATGTCTCAATACATCATCCATCAACCTCATGAAAGTGGCGGGTGCATTTGTTAAGCCAAAGGGCATGACCAACCATTCAAAGAGACCTTCTTTAGATTTGAAAGTTGTCTTCCATTCATCAATCGGTTCGATGGGAACTTGGTGGTAACCAGACTTTAGGTCAATCTCGCTGAAGAAATTTTCCCCCTTGAGTTGGTCAAGAAGGTCATCAATTCAAGGAATTGGATACCGATTCCTAACTGTGATTTTGTTTAATGCTCTGTAATCAATGTAGAGCTGCCAAGTCCCGTATTTCTTCTACACTAATACAATCAGGCTTCTGCAAGGGGAGGAGTTAGGTCTGACGTGCCTCTTTTGAAGAAACTCTTGGATTCAACGCTTGATTTCATCATTTTCCATCAACGAGCGATGATAGACTGGTCCATTAGGAAGAGGTGCACCGAGGGTTAGATCAATTCGATGCTTGACTTCGGAGTGCATCGGTACCCCGGTGGGTGAGGAGAATATGTCTCTGTACTCTTCCATGATCCTGTCCACTTGCTTTTGTTGCAAAGAGAGGCTCTGTGTAGAGGCCATGGACGTGGCGACGACCTTCTGCTTACTGTGAGCACAAATCATAAAGAAGGCGAACTTACCGGTCTATGAAATGACCTTATTGCATTATTTATCATAGATTAAAGAAATAGTGGTAGGCGACACTACCTCTGGTATCCTGTACAATTGTCTACCCAAAGTAATAATAACACTACGGGGTCTAGACTCATACACCACATGTCGCTTCGACAAATATTTTTGTCCTAAAAGAACATCACAAACTTCAAGGGGAGCAATATCACAAAATACCTCGTCTTTGAAGGGATTGATACCGTAGGGAAGACGACATTGTTGGATGACACAAAGATCTCTTTCTTGGAGAAGTCAGTCAATGGTGTAGGGTTGCAGGTGTGGTGTCAGCAGGTCCAGCCGTTTGACTACCTATACTAATATCAGGTTCTTCTGACTGTCGCTATCGACAATGAAATGAAGCGGAGCCCCTTTTACCCACATTTGCGAGTGAAAAAGGTATTCCCCTTCCTCTGGTTCTTCTGGTTCGCTTGGCTGGACTTTGGTGGTAGTGATAGTGGCACTAGGTTTGACATCGATAATCCACTTCCCTCCTTATAGATTTTATTCAGAGTCAGAATCTGCCCCTGACTCAGAAGCTTTCAACTTAGCCATGAGTGACTTCTTGGAGTGACATTCTTCGGTGTTGTGCCAATGGATTTTATGGTATTCTCACCATTTTCCTGTGTCCTCCTTCGACTTGTCATTACCCTTGTGTTGCAACTTGGACTGGTTGTCCTGAGAGTACCCATGTTTGATCTGTCTCTTGTTTTGTGGGTTGGGGATTCCTTTCCCTGCTTCAGTTGTGAGGAGTTTGAAGATCCAAACTCTCACCTCTTCTACTTAAATTTATGCTCGATCTTGACAACATATCTATAAGTCGCACCTAAGGATGCGATGTCCAGAAACTCCATTTCTGTTTGAATGTATCTATGCATAAAACTGAGTTATTTGAGAACTATATGTCGTTCAGAGTCTTTGATACCCAATTTGGTGCACGGGGTATGGAAAATATTGGTGAAATCTGGTACTGTCTAGTCCCTTTCCTGACGTAGCATGGTCCATCTTGTGTACTGGTCCTCATAGATTCCAACATGGTAGTATTGTTCTTTAATGGCATCCCTGAAGGAATCCCATGTAGGTGCGACCACAAATATTGAAGATTCCTCTATGGTCCTTTTCACAGAGTAAGTATCCCATGAGTCCTTAACATGGGAGACAACCTTGAGGAGTGAAAAAGTAATATTTTCCCCATTGGAAACATTATGGACCGAAAAATACCTTCGAGCAGATTCAACCATTTATCTACACCATCCGCATCTATCAGTCCTTCAAATAATGGAACATCAAAATTTACTTGTACCTTGAAGGGGGTTGCATGACCACTTGATCAAGATGCATCTCCCGTGGACAGTCATTGAAGGATATGTGCAAATTTGTCCATCATTTCATTCCTTTTTTGTGCAAGGGTTTCCTCGAGAAACATTTTAAAAGGATCTTCTACTCCATCATCTTTCTTCTCGTCCCCCATGGGCCATTGTCAGACTCAGTGCGAACGATCTTGCAAAGGTTTGACTGGTTCAAGTCCCAACTTCTTGTACCCAGATCTTGCCGGAGACATGCATAAAATAAATAAATAAATGATAGAACCCACAATTACAAGGAATTACAAAAGAACATGCTGAACTAAAAACTGTCAAGAGGAACCAGTTGGAATAGGTGGGTGGCCAACAATATCCACTTGTATAAGGAATCATCTGACATCAATTGGAGGCATCAAATGGCACCTTTTGGGGTCAATTTTTTTTTTATCATAGCTCCTAGCCTCTTGATGTTGTTCAACATGCCGAGAGATTTCCAACAATGTGAAAATCACCTCAATCGGAGTTCATATGTAGAAGTTATGCCTCCCATAAGTTGACCTACCTTGTTGACAACCGTGGTATTGAGTGGATGCCACATTAACACCCATTACTCACACATGTGGGGCTAGACATGTGTTTACTTTCAATAATATTCTAGAAGGTCCAAAACCCTAACATTAATTGAGGATTGAGGCATGCAAAAACCCTAACCCTAAGCATAGATGACTATCAGGATATGTTAAACACTAGGATACTGATGCAGGAGCATCGCCAACACATCAAGCGAGCCAGCGTGGAAGCGGAGGACAGCTGGACAAGCCAACACAAATTTTGAAAAACACTTTGGAATTGTTGTGCAAATCTTAAATGAGCCATTAAGATGAGGCACACTTGTATGTTGTAAATGGACCTTGAGCGGATTGCTCTTGTCCTTAGTAGATAGACGACATTTAAGGTAGTTAATGCAGGTAGATAGAAATTTAATTCTAGACTAGACAGTTGTAGAGCGCAAGAGGGAAACGAGATATAGACACCCTCATTGTGCATTGTAACATTATTGGAGTTAGAAGTAATTGAGCAAGAGCAAGAAGAGAGTTGTGTGAAGAACACCCATGTACATATATTTGAATTAATAGAAGAAAGCTTTGATTCAAATTCATGGTTTGTGTTGTTCTCTGTGTATTGATGTTGATATGCCCATGAATGTTTGCTTCTAGTTATACATTTTCTTTTATATGTTGTGTATATGATTTCATGTTTGAATTGAAGTTTGAGAAAAGGAAGGAATGAGTTTCAATTGTTTCTCTATCTGAGCTAGAGGATTCCTGCAAGGAGTGTAGTCGAATTGTCTGCAAGGAGTGCATTGACAGAGTGCTCATATAGAGATAGCTTTTATTCTCATTCATCCAGAAGGTGCAGTTGGGCACAGGAGCCGTGCAAGGAGTGCGCAGGCTAGGTAAAAGTCTCAGGATTGCGAACCTGAGTAAAGAGTTGACAGACTGTTGCTGTAGGTGTGTGCAGAGTCGAGGAACTTCAACACTTAAACGTTGTTGAAGGGTTGCCGCAAGGAGTGCGTGCAAGATTTTATTTCTGAGGACTTGAAATTCATGGTAAAGCTCAGGAAGGATAGGTCTTTGAGGTTGCCGAAGAAAAGTGCAGGAAATTCATGCCTTGAAGGTTGGCAAAAAGTGTTGCAAAGTTGCGCGCAGATGAACAAGTTTTCACGGAGAAAGACTTGGTTCATTTTACAAAGGTCATCAGGAAGGACAGACGGTTGGAATTCTCCGAGGAGAATCCATGAATTTTCGTGGACCTTTGGATCTTGCAGAGTTGCAGGGGAGATATGGCGACGTATTCCCAAAGGGTTTAAATCTCAGGTGGGTAAAGTCATTGATCCAAGCCAGCAGGGCCGTTGGATCACTCGCGAAATCGCCTATCGGGATTTCATGAGGAAAGAGTCGTAAATTTGGTAATGGGAATTGCGAAGTTGCGATACAAAATATCCCGGTAGCCAAAGGACAGTGTGGGCCACAGAAGTCAAAGTGGAGGACAGGTGGCACATCTTATCGAGATCTTGCAGTGAGAAGTCCTGAACATTAGACATCAGGATTCACGATCCCGCAAAATCTGAAATCCCGACGAGATGACGAGACCATTGAAAAGTCAAAGCCACGAGCTCATCGAATTTTCGGCACATTGGGATTCAGGAGTCGGAGAATCGAGTTGCGTGATATCGTGAGTGGCGAAATCGCGATAGAGAAAAAGTCCCGACAGGGTAAAGATAAGGTCAACGTTGACTTAGGTATCGGGTCTCGGTGATCCGTGGGTACAACGCTCGACCTTTGGACTCGCGAAGTCGCGAGTTCCGATTCCCCGATAAGTAAAGAGAGGGGGAATCACGCGAAGTGTTCTGTGGGTGCAGATTTCCCGATAGGGAAATAGAAGAGCATTAAGGTTCTTCGGGCCGCGATAGAAGAGAAGATCCTGTGAGCGGACGTGCCTATGGGTGTGACTGCGTCAGATACTAGGAAGAGAAGGGGTTCCATTCTTTTATCATTTTACTTGTTCCATAGTCGAGAAGAGCATCCTGGAGTGGGATATTACAGCATAATAGAGGAGGTAGCATATTTTGTAGCAACCATTTAGGCCATGGTGTTAAAGGAAATTCCATAGCCCCTTTCTTTGTACTTTCATTTCGTAACTGAAGGAAAGAGAACATAGCACATGCATCACCTTTTAGCTGAGTTTTCTCTCGTATCGGGTTTCCCAGGTCATTTATTTTGTTCATTTCTGTGGATGGTGTGTTCACTTGCTTCTTCATTTTTATTTTCATTTGTTTTCATAAATATGAGCACCAAACTAATAATAATTAATATTGAATCTAAGTAAAAAAAATTGCATAATAAAAGTTGCATGTTATTGCAAGATTTGTTGGGACGAACCGCTCTAGCAGAATATCCATATACGTATACAAATGATTAGATGTCCATGCTAAGTGAAGATTGCATTAACAACATAGTATGAAACATTTGTTTCAATCCGGAAAAGCTATTGCAAGTCTAGTTGAGTGAGTACTGGTGACAAGAAAATGTAATTCTTTAGATCTGAATCAAATTCCTTCTATTGTGACTCAACCCAAATGAACATGGTAACTTTGGATCCACCCTTGGTCACTTGGCTTAGGTGCCAAGTGATATGAGATAATCCAAACATGAACCTGCGATAGAATTTTGTGAGGCCCAATAAATTGTGGAGCTCTATTATATTTCCAAGGACAACCAATAAAAAATGACTTGGATCTTGACTAGATCCACATGCATACCATGTTCATCCACGATGCATCTTAGATACTAAATTCTCTGCATTTCAAATGAGTATTTCTCTAGATTGGCATATAACTTGTGATGTCAGAAGGTGTTGAGGACCTATTGAATGTGCTGCAAATGTTACACTCAAGTTTTGTTAAAGATGAAGATATCATCCAAATATACAACCACAAAATAATTTGTGAACGGTAGCAAGATATCATCCATCACCCTCATGAACGTTGCTAGAATATTAGTTAAGCCAAAATACATGAACAACCACTTGAAAAGGCCTTCTTTAGACTTGATTAGTGATGCCAAAATACATGACCAACCACTTGAAAAGACCTCCTTTATAATTGACGTATTTGTAGACTCAAACTCTTGCTTATTCTTTTGCTTAAATCTTAACTTGATTTTGACAACATATAGATAAACGACTCCTAGTGAGAAATTGTCCAAGAAATCCATTTATGTTTGGATGTATCTATGTAGGCCACTGTGTTAATTCAAAACCAAGTGCCACTTGGATTCATTGGTACCCAACTTTGAGTGCAAGGTATGTAATATATTGATGTGCTTTGGCACTATCTAGTCTCTTTCTTGGTGCAAAGTTGTCTACCTTTTGTATTGGTCATGATAGTTCCCAACATGGTAGAACTCTTCCTTGAGGATATCAACAAAAGACACCCAAGTGGGTTTTGTCCTAAATGTTGCAAACTCATCTCCAACATGTTTCTCCTAGTAAGTGTCCCACCAATATTTGAAATGGGGAAGATACTTAAGAAGCGCAAAGGTGATATTTTTGTTGTCGATTTGTTTTAACAAAGTAATAACTCCTAGCAAATTTAACCATTTCTCCAAAGAGTCTACATTTACCTGGCCTTAAAATGAAGGAATGCCAAAATTAACATGTACTTTGAAGGGTGTGTCACACCAAAATCACTTCTTGTTGACGATGTCTCTATCATCGTTGATATTTGTCGAAGGATCTAGGAAAAAATATCCATTATCAAGTTTCTTAGTTGCGCAATGGATTCCTCGAGAAACAACTTGATAATATATCTTATTATGTCATATATTTTTTCCTCCACCATGGTAGGCCACTTAAGACAACAAGATTAGTCTTCCCCTATATCAATTAGTTCAAGACCCAACTCCCTATACCTTGACCTTGTCAGGGACATGCATAAAGAAACAACAAGAGCATATTTCTTTGATACCGCTAATCTAGATTATGTAGAGAACAAAATGAAGGTAGAAATATAAATGGAAACATAAAAAGATATTGCAGAGAGAAAAATAATACAATGAAACCCAAATTATCTTAAAATGAATGAAATAGAAAAATAGTATAAAATGCAAAACAACACAAACCATCTAGAATGGTGGTAGGTTATCTCTAAAGATAGATTTGTCAGCTACACTCATTCACAAGGGTACATTATGAGAGGCCAAGAATTCCTTTCTAATATAAAGTATACAAACCTAAGAGGAAAAATCCCAAAGATCCCAAAACCCTAACCCCAAGAGATGATGTGGTAAAAGGAATGCAGGTCTTGAAGAAGCTAATTGACACATCAATTTATGAGGGCCACAACTTTTGCATATAAAATTTGTTTAGGGAATTTCCTAGACCATTACAAAAATGAATCCATGCTCTATGTGTTTTTCAAGCCACACAATCAAATATTCTATGGTCTGTGTCAACTGCAAAAAATGTAAGGGAAATGCCCAAAAAAAACAACAAAAGTTTGAGACCTAAAAAATTGTAGTAGAAATACGAAGATGTGAAACTATTATGAGTTAGTGAAATAAATGGGTGGCCACTAGTATCCACCTAGATAAACATGTGTTTTTAATGGGAAACACCACATCCCAATCAACACTCGCTCCAATTTAGGTAAGGGTTTCCTTGTCTTTATTGTTTTAGAAATTATAACTTAATTTGATTAATTAATATACCATGTAGGATGAGCGACTGTGAAAGTTGAAGTGAACCAAGAGATGGAGATGTAGGATGAAGAACGAAAAATATCAAGTGTAATATCTATCATCAAATGATTAAAGTCGTTGAAACTATAGATCTCATCCTCGATCCCTTGTGGCAACCTCAAACATGAGTCATGCAAGATTTCAACAACCCCACCCAAAAGGTCAAACAAATTAATTCAACTCAAATTTGTGAATTTTTTTTACTTACTTTGCATTTTAACATAAAGTAATTTTGGGTTAATTATACACATACCGATTTTTTGATTTTTAATATTGGATAATAAAAAATTATATAAAATATATTTAAAAATTATATAATAAAATATTATATCAAATATATTCACTTATGGTCTACATATAATGGGGGGAAATGGCTTTTTCTTGGGGAAAAATGGTTTTTGAATATTGAATGCATTTTTCTTACATATAAAAGTTATTACATATTGAATGCATTTTTCTTATTGTAGAATGGGGGAAAATGGTTTTTGCTTGAATATAGTTAAGGGTCACTATACGTTATTTGCTACTAATGTAGGTGAGGAAGAGTAAGAGAAATGACCTTTGTACACTCTTTGATACTAATGTTAGTGAGAAAGAGTAAGGAAAAGGAAAATTGTACACTCTTTGTCACTTATGGGCATGGAGAAGAATAAGTAAATAATGGCAGAAGTGTCCGCAGACACACACTTTTATTAAATAGGAAAAGAAATTACATAAGAGACTTTGCAAGAGTTTACACACGAACAACACAATACTCTTGCAATGAGCTATATATTAGCTAAATGTCCTAACAAACTCTAGATATGGATCACTTATTAAATAAACAAGTGTCCATTTACAATAAATGCTATCTTAACAATCTTATAACAATACTACTTTAGAGCCTAAGATACGACACATTTCTAGAGTCATATCTTTTACAACAATATTGTATTTCTAAAAGTCTCCATTTATTAATCAAATATTCTAGATTATTAATTTAATATTCTAAATTAATAATCATTTTATTCTAACTTTATAAACTATGATATTTGTATTTTGGATTATCTAACATTCCCCCCTATGATCCAAAGATACATTACAAAAGATACCAAGTTCATCCTTGAACTTAGTAAATTTTATTCTGCCAAGAGGTTTCGTGAAAATGTCAGAGATCTAATCTTCTGAAGGACAATAAATTGGCTTGATGACATCCTTTGCAATGAGTGATCTGATATGATGATACTTGGTGTCCACGTGCTTTGTCTTGGAATGAAAAACTGGATTCTTGGCAAGCTTAATGGCTGACTGGTTATCGATGAATAATGATGTAGCTTCTGCTTGAGAAATGCCCAAGTCCTATAAAATTCTGTGTAACCAAACAATTTCACATGTTGCTTCCCATGCTGAGATGTATTCTTCTTCTGTTGTAGAAGTAGCCACTGTAGCTTGTTTCTTACAATTCCAAGACACTACTGCTGAACCCATGTTCATTAAATAACCTGATGTTGATGCTCGATCATCAATACTTCCGGCAAAATCGGCATCTGAAAATCCACCAAGTAGAAAAGTTTTAGTCTTTTTGTAAAGAAGACCATAATCTTTTGTTCCTTGGATATATCGAAGAACTCTTTTGGCTTCATTCTAGTGGCTATCCCATGGTTGTTGCATAAAACGGGAAATAATATTGACTGCATAAGATAGATCTGGGCGAGTGGTTGTCAAATAAATCAAGCTGCCAATCAACTGTCTATAAATAGTACTGTCTACCAATTCCCCCCCTTCAAATTTTGAAAGTTTC
Source organism: Picea engelmannii (assembly GCA_009831015.1). Lineage (NCBI taxonomy): Eukaryota > Viridiplantae > Streptophyta > Pinopsida > Pinales > Pinaceae > Picea > Picea engelmannii. The sequence goes on along the minus strand of ML787814.1, from coordinate 405,502 downwards.
AAGTTTTGTTCCATAGGGGTAAGAGATGGTTTGCAATCCTGCATGCTAAATCGCTGAAGAATTTCTGCTGCATACTTACTCTGAGAAATGAAAATATGATGTGGACGTTGGAATACTTCAATGCCAAGATAGTAGTGAAGGAGTCCCAAATCGGTCATCTTAAAACCTGCATGTAACTCCTTTTTCACCTGTTCAATATGATCATCATTGTTTCCTGTAATGAGCAAATCATCTACAAACATAATAAGAATCACCAGATAAGGACCCTGTTGACGGATATACAAAGTATCATCAGATTCACTACGTTGAAAACCAACCTTCCTAAGATATTCATCCATTTTGGTATACCAAGCTTGGGGAGCTTGCTTTAACCCATATAAAGCCTTAATTAATTTGCATACTTTATGTTCCTGCCCTGCAATTTCAAAACCTGGTGGTTGTTGCATATATACATCTTCCTGTAAGTCTCCGTTGAGAAAAGCACTTTTTACATCCATTTGATGAACTTTCCAACCTTTCTGAGCGACCAGTGCAAGTGTTAATCAGATGGTATTCCATTTAGCGGTAGGAGCAAAAGTTTCCTCATAATCAATGCCTGCCTACTGCGCAAAACCTTTAGCCATGTTGGTTGTATTTAATTCTTCTTTATACTTGTCAATCTCGCCATGTTGGTTGTATTTAATTCTGTAAACCCATTTGCATCCGATGGGTTTAACACCTGTAGGACAATTAACAAGTTTCCAAGTGTTGTTATCAATTACTGCTTGATATTCCTCAACCATAGCCTGTTGCCATTCTTTATTTTTTACTGCTTCTTTGTATGTGGAAGGTTCAGTAAAATCATTTGCTGCCAAGACAAAATTTCCTTCATTGTTGTGTGATCCCCTTGTTCCTGTTTTATTCTGCTCATCAGGCCTTACATCTTTCAAAAGTTGAACTGCCCATTTTGGTAGTTGATGTTCACTGGTTTGGGGATCGAAATTACCATTATTGTAAATTGGATTAATGTAAACTAAAGTTCGTCGATTAGTTGAAGATTCTGTAGGTGGAGAATCATTGTCAGATGAACTGCCGCTGCTAGGAGAGTCAGATGAACTGTTGGAAGACCAAGATGATGTTGTCGAAGTAACTGGACTAGATGTATCATCGTCAGATGAAGGAAAATCAAGTTCATACCAATTATGTGAATTTGGTTTTCTTTGTCTTTGATTTCCTTTAGTTTCTAACTTTTGAAGAAGACTTTCTATTTCTTTAGCACTTTTACTTTCAGCTTCATAAAAAAATACATCCCTGCTCACAATAAATTTTCCATTGGACAAAACTTGATACCCTTTCTTCTCATCAGAATACCCAATCATTGTGAATTTCAAGCTTCTTGAGTCAAGCTTAGTTCATTTTTCTTTCGGAACTAAGGCATAACACACTGATCCAAAAACTCTAAGATACTCAAGGTTTGAAACCAAACCATGCTTCATAAGGTGTGATTCCATCCAAAGAAGTAGTTGGATATATGTTCCTTAAGTAGATAGCTGTATGGATTGCTTCTGCCCAATATGTAGAACTTAACCTTTTAAAACTTAACATGGATCTTTCCATTCCTAACAAAGTGCGATTCATTCGTTCTGTGACTCCATTTTGCTGAGGAGTGTAGAAATTAGTAAGATGTCTTCTTATCCCATTGTCTGTGCAATAAGTGTTGAATTCATTAGAAGTGAATTCTCCGCCACTATCTGTCCTGAGAGTGTCTATCTTTTCTTTAACTTCGTTTTCAACAAGTTGTCGAAAAATCTTAAATTTTTCAAATACTTCTGACTTTTGCTTCAAGAAGTAAACCCAATTTATTCTACTGAAATCATCAACAAAGAGTAAAAAATATTTGCAACCACCGAAAGAAGTTCCTAGGGGTCCACAAACATCACTGTGAACTAGTTGCAACCGCCAATTTGCACGCCATGAACTTGTTGAAAAACTCTCTCGACTCTATTTGCCATAAATGAATGCTTCACATTTTGAAGTTTCCTTTTTGAAAGTGGGAAGTCCCTTAACCATCCCTTGTTTTTGCAGTTGAGAGAGACTTTCAAAGTTGAGATGTCCATATCTCACATGCCACAATCTGATAGGGGAGATACCTATACTCATTGTTCCTGCAAAGTCTGAATGTCTTGGAATAAATGTTCCTTTCATCCTTAACAGTTTTCCATCTTCATAACCTGTCATCACCGTTTTCATATTTTGTTTGACTGAATTAATCTTAACTAAGCCATCTTCCATAATCACCTGATGTCCTGCTTGTCGAATTGTGACTAAAGACAACAAATTCTTTTTGAAGGTGGGTACATACCATACATTTGAAATCATT
>ML787814.1:384784-396110 GCA_009831015.1 Picea engelmannii | reverse complement strand
AAGTAGTTTGAAACCTTATAATGGCATTACATTTTTACATGAGCGCAATTTTATTAAGACTATTATAAGATAATTGTAACTATTTATAACCATCCTCTACCATTTGACAATTAGTTGATGCTTTTGGACACTTTTCTCCAGCCAAAGATGATTCATTTCGACCATTTAACTATGTTTAACAACATTTTAATGATATGGAAGTGTGCTTTGGGGCAGCTATAAAGGTTCCATGATTCATCTCGACCATAGTTGAGAAGAGCATCTTGGAGTGGGATATTAGAGCATAATAGACGAGGTAGAATATTTTGTAGCAACCATTTAGGCCATGGTGTTAAAGGAGATTCCATAGCCCCTTTCTTTATACTTTCATTTCGTAACTGAAGGAAAGAGAACATAGCACATGCATCACCTTTTAGTTGAGTTTTCTCTCGTATCGGGTTTCCTAGGTCATTTATTTTGTTCATTTTTGTGGATGGTGTGTTCACTTGATTCTTCATTTTGATTTTCATTTGTTTTCATAAATATGAGCACCAAACTAATAATAATTAATATGGAATCTAAGTTAAAAAAATTGAATAATAAAAGTTGCATGTTATTGCAAGATTTGTTGTGACGAACCGTTCTAGTGGAATATCCATATACGTATACAAACCATTAGATGTCCATGCTAAGTGAGGATTGCATTGACAACATAGTATAAAGCATTTGTGTCAATCACGAAAACCTATTGCAAGTCTAGTTGAGTGAGTACTAGTGACAAGAAAATGCAATTATTTAGATCTGAATCAAAATCCTTCTATTGTGACTCAGCCCAAATGAACATGGAAACTTTGGATCCACCCTTGGTCACTTGGCTTAGGTGCCAAGTGATATGAGAGAATCCCAACATGAACCTGCGATAGAAGTTGGTGAGGCCCAATAAATTGTGGAGCTCTATTATATTTCCAAGGACAACCAATAAAAAATGACTTGGATCTTGGCTAGATCCACATGCATACAATGTCCATCCACGATGCATCTTAGATACTAAATTCTCTGTATGTCAAATTAGTATTTCTCTAGATTGGCATATAACTTGTGATGTCAGAAGGTGTTGAGGACCTATTGAATGTGCTGCAAATGTTACACTCAAGTTTTGTTAAAGATGAGGATATCATCCAAATATACAACCACAAAATAATTTGTGAACGGTAGCAAGATATCATCCATCACCCTCATGAATGTTGCTAGAATATTAGTTAAGCCAAAAGACATGAACAACCACTTGAAACGGCCTTCTTTAGACTTGATTAGTGATGCCAAAAGACATGACCAACCACTTGAAAAGACCTCCTTTATAATTGACATATTTGTAGACTCAAACTCTTGCTTATTCTTTTGCTTAAATCTTAACTTGATTTTGACAACATATAGATAAACAACTCCTAGTGAGAAATTTTCCAAGAAATCCATTTATGTTTGGATGTATCTATGTAGGCCACTGTGTTAATTCAAAACCAAGTGCCACTTGGATTTGTTGGTACCCAAATTTGAGTGCAAGGTATGTAATATATTGGTGTACTTAGGCACTATCTAGTCTCTTTCTTGGTGCAAAGTTGTCCATCTTGTGTATTGGTCATGATAGTTCCCAACATGGTAGAACTCTTCCTTGAGGATATCAACAAAAGACACCCAAGCGGGTTTTGTCCTAAATGTTGCAAACTCATCTCCAACATGTTTCTCCTAGTAAGTGTCCCACCAATATTTGAAATGGGGAAGATACTTAAGAAGCACAAAGGTGATCTTTTCGTTGTCGATTTTGTTTAACAAAGTAATAACTCCTAGAAAATTTAACCATTTCTCCAAAGCGTCTACATTTACCTGGCCTTAAAATGAAGGAATGCCAAATTTAACATGTACTTTGAAGGGTGTTTCACACCAAAATCACTTCTTGTTAAAGGTGTCTCTATCATCGTTGATATTTCTCGAAGGATCTAGGAAAAAATATCCATTTTCAAGTTTCTTAGTTGCGCAATGGATTCCTCGAGCAACAACTTGATAATATATCTTATTATGTCATATATTTTTTCCTCCACCATGGTAGGCCACTTAAGACAACACGATTAGTCTTCCCCTATATCAATTAGTTCAAGACCCAACTCCCTATACCTTGACCTTGTCAGGGACATGCATAAAGAAACAACAAGAGCATATTGCTTTGATACCACTAATCTAGATTATGTAGAGAACAAAATGAAGGTACAAATATAAATGGAAACATCCAAAGATATTGCAGAGAGCACAATAATACAATGAAACCCAAATTATCTTAAAATGAATGAAATAGAAAAATAGTATAAAATGCAAAACAACACAAACCATCTAGAATGGTGGTAGGTTATCTCTAAAGATAGATGTGTTAGCTACACTCATTCACAAGGGTACATTATGAGAGGCCAAGAATTCCTTTCTAATATAAAGTATAAAACCCTAAGAGGCAAAATCCCAAAGATCCCAAAACCCTAACCCCAGGAGATGATGTGGTAAAAGGAATGCAGGTCTCGAGGAAGCTAATTGACACGTCAATTTATGAGGGCCACGACTTTTGCATATAAAATTTGTTTAGGGAATTTCTTGAACCATTACAAAGATGAATACATGCTCTATGTGTTTTTCAAGCCACACAATCAAATATTCTATGGTCTGTGTCAATTGCAAAAAATGTAATGGAAATGCCCAAAAAACACAACAAAAGTTTGAGACATAAAAAATTGTAGTAGAAATACAAAGATGTGAAACTATTATGAGTTAGTGAAATAAATGGGTGTTCACTAGTATCCACCTAGATCAACATGTGTTTTTTGCATGGAAACACCACATCCCAATCACCACTTGCTCCAATTTAGGTAAGGGTTTCCTTGTCTTTATTGTTTTAGAAATTATAACTTAATTTGATTAATTAATATACCATGTAGGATGAGCGACTCTGAAAGTTGAAGTGAACCAAGAGATGGAGATGTAGGACGAAGAACGAAAAATCTCAAGTGTAATATCTATCATCAAATGATTAAAGTCATTGAAACTATAGATCTCATCCTCGATCCCTTGTGGCAACCTCAAACATGAGTCATGCAAGATCTCAACAACCCCACCCAAAAGGTCAAACAAATTAATTCAACTCAAATTTGTGAATTTTTTTTACTTACTTTGCATTTTAACATAAAGTAATTTTGGGTTCAATTATACACATACCGATTTTTTAATTTTTAATATTGGATAATAAAAAATTATATAAAATATATTTAAAAATTATATAATAAAATATTATATCAAATATATTCACTTATGGTCTACATATAATGGGGAAATGACTTTTGCTTGGGGGAAAATGGTTTTTGAATATTGAATGCATTTTTCTTACATATCAAAGTTATTACATATTGAGTGCATTTTTCTTATTGTAGAATGGGGGAAAATGGTTTTTGCTTGAATGTAGTTAAGGGTCACTATAATTTATTTGCTACTAATGTAGGTGAGGAAGAGTAAGAGAAATGACCTTTGTACACTCTTTGCTACTAATGTTAGTGAGAAAGAGTAAGGAAAATGAAAATTGTACACTCTTCGTCACTTATGTGCATGCGGAAGAATAAGTTAAAGTAGTGTAGTGTGAGTTGATAATTTAATCGCCAAGATTTTATGCATGTTGGGGTTTGAACAACCTTTAATGTGGCAATGCTCCATCTCAACTACTAATCGCAACCCAACAAACTCATCGTCATAAGATTTACTTGTATGGAAAAACTACATTTTAATATGACATGTAGCTTTGATCATTAATGTAAAATGAGACAATAAAATTGAACAATAAAATAATACTTAAATTTAAATTTATATGAATATATTTAAAAAATAATAATTTTAATAACTTAAAACACTTGTATAAATAAAGAAAAATATAATAATATTAAATTTATATGAATATATTTAAAAAATAATATTTTTAATAACTTAATATATATTTAAAAAATAATAATTTTAATAACTTAAAATACTTAAAATACTTGTATAAATAAAAAGAATAAAAAATACTTAAATTTATATAAATATATTTAAAAAATAATAATTTTAATAACTTAAAACACAATTGTATAAATAAATAATAAATAAGAATAACATTTTTTACTTTAAAAATTTTGCACAATTTTTATTATTTTAAATATTTATATTTTATAATTGTAAATAAAATATCCACATTTAATAGACATTCAAAATATTTTTTTTCAATAATATAAATATTGAAATAACATTAACAATTATATAATTTTTAAATTAAACATTTAAAAATATTTAATTATAATATATTTAAATAAAATGTTTAATGAATTTAAAAAACTTATGTTTTAAAATTAAAAAAAATATATTAAAGAAATTATAATTAATAAGCTTGATCAAATATACCACTAACATGTGGTTCAACATAATTATAAAATATACCATTAACATGGTTCAATATAATTATAGTTATTAATACAAAGAAAATACACTATAATTTAGTGTAATTATTATTATATTAACATGGTTCAATATAATTATAGTTATTAATACAAAGAAAATACATTGTAATTTAATATAATTATTATAACAATGGAAAGAAAGGGCCTTATAATATAGTTATAATTATTAATACAAGGGAAAGACACTCGAATTCAATATAATGATTATTAGAAGGGAAAGAAAGGGTCTTAGTAGGGTTAGGGTGAATGGTTTATTCAATTATTTGTAATTTAATATAATTATTATTACAATGGAAAGAAATACCTTATAATATAATTATAATTATTAATATAAGAGAAAGACACTCGAATTCAATATAATGATTATTAGAGGGAAAGAGTCTTAGGGTTAGGATGAATGGTTCATTCAATTATTTGAATACAAAAGTGAAAGAATAAAATAACAACTTAACTCAATTATTATTTAAGAAAAGGGAAAGATATTTAACTGCAAGTATGTTGGGGTAAATATTTGTTATTATGTTTATTATATATTTTTGAAAATATCATTATTCGAACCTAAACATTGAACTACTAAACCTATAATGATTGGGTCATTAACATATATAGATGAGTGGGCCTAATGGTTAAGAATAATTGTTTCCTCTTAAGAGGTCACAAGTTCAAATCTAGAGGGGGGTAGGGTATGTATACCTCCGTAGACTTTACCAATAAAATCGTTGGGCGGAGGTGGTCTCATACACCAATTTGGTGTCTGTGACCTTAAAAATAGATTATTATTATTATTATTATTATTATTATTTAGATAAAACTATTTGTATATGCAATTTTTCCGTATCCTCTTTGTTGCAATTGTGGCAATATGTTTAGATATACAAATCATGTACATATTTATGAATTGTATAAGATTAACAAAAAAATAAACCTAATTAATAACTTTTTCAACATGTCCAAATGGGTTAGGTTAAATGGAAAAATCATTGGATTCTCATTGTGAAGACAAACCTATGTTCAAAACCCTAGACACATATACCAAAGTTTCCTCTTGATATCACAATATAAAAAGAAACCTCATCATATAGATATCAAATATAAATGACACAACAAAACACACCCAAAAAGGAATATAGTTAAACATTTCAACATTATAACTACATCAAGTTGATGATAAATATGAAATTAAATTTACAATTAGTTACCACTATGAAATACACACGGTAGGGACATTGAGTGAGGCAAACAACAAAAGAACCGAGCCTAAGGGATTGACCTTGAGACCTCCTACATGAAGCTCAAAGCTCTCTCTCTCTCTCTCTCTCTCTCTCTCTCTCTCTCTCTCTCTCTATATATATATATATATATATATATATATATATATATATATATCCCCAAAGGTTAGCTCAATCAATTACCATCAATCCAAAGCATGCCATTTACAAGGAGGCCTTAGGTTATAGGTTCAAATCCAATCAAGGCCCTTGAGGTTACCAACTGTTATTAGCAAGTATCTTAAGATTACCAACTTCTATTATGGTTAGCAATTGAGCCATTGTCCTAGATATTTTGAGGAAGAGTGGAGGATCCGACCTTGAGGTTTTCCTATTAATACCACCCTCCTCCTAGATATTTTGGGGAAAAGTAAGAGATCCCTCAAGGTTTCCCTATTACTACCACCCTACATCCATGGTGTTTAATGTTAATGGAAAGTTGTGAGATCCATTAACATAGAGTTCATTGAAGTTACTAGTTGTTTATGCACATTGACGATTAATACCACCCTTCATCTAAGTTTTCGAAAAGATCCATTAACATAAGGTTTTTGTAAAATTCCCTCCTCTTCGAAAACCTAGATAAAAAGTAATATTAATAGTCAATGTGCATGAATAACCAATAACTCCAATGAACTCTGTGTTAATGGATCTCACATCTTTCCATTAATATTAAACACTTTACATTCTAGTCAAAGCAATAACTTATATATATATAAACAAAACAATTAAGTAATAATAAAACACCTAAAGATCCCTAAAATCCCTAAAAATATAGTTTGCTTGGTGAAAAACTAGAATGGAGAAGAATGGACCTTAAAATAGCTCCCTTTACATATTAAACATAAATTATTATTTAAACCAAAATAAATACTTCAAGTAAAAGTAGTTTGAAACCTTATAATGGCATTACATTTTTACATGAGCGCAATTTTATTAAGACTATTATAAGATAATTGTAACTATTTATAACCATCCTCTACCATTTGACAATTAGTTGATGCTTTTGGACACTTTTCTCCAGCCCAACATGATACATTTCGACCATTTAACTATGCTTAACAACATTTTAATGATATGGAAGTGTGCTTTGGTGTAGCTATAAAGGTTCCATGATTCATTTCGAGCATAGTCAAGAAGAGCATCTTGGAGTGGAATATTAGAGCATAATAGAGGAGGTAGAATATTTTGTAGCAACCATTTAGGCCATGGTGTTAAAGGAAATTTCAGAGCCCCTTTCTTTGTACTTTCATTTCATAACTGAAGGAAAGATAACATAGCACATGCATCACCTTTTAGCTGAGTTTTCTCTTGTATCGGGTTTCCTAGGTCATTTATTTTGTTCATTTCTGTGGATGGTGTGTTCACTTGCTTATTCATTTTGATTTTCATTTGTTTTCATAAATATGAGCACCAAACTAATAATAATTAATATGGAATCTAAGTAAAAAAAATGCATAATAAAAGTTGCATGTTATTGCAAGATTTGTTGTGACGAACCATTCTAGTGGAATATCCATCTACGTATACAAATCATTAGATGTCCATGCTAAGTGAGGATTGCATTGACAACATAGTATGAAGCATTTGTTTCAATCTCGAAAATCTATTGCAAGTCTAGTTGAGTGAGTACTGGTGACAAGCAAATGCAATTATTTAGATCTGAATCAAATTCCTTCTATTGTGACTCAGCCCAAATGAACATGGTAACTTTGGATCCACCCTTGGTCACTTGACTTAGGTGCCAAGTGATATGAGAGAATCCCAACATGAACCTACGATAGAAGTTGGTGAGGCCCAATAAATTGTGGAGCTCTATTATATTTCCAACGACAACCAATAAAACATGACTTGGATCTTGACTAGATCCACATGCATACCATGTTCATCCACGACGCATCTTAGATACTAAATTATCTGCATGTCAAATGAGTATTTCTCTAGATTGGCATATAACTTGTGATGTCAGAAGGTGTTGAGGACATATTGAATGTGCTACAAATGTTACACTCAAGTTTTGTTAAAGATGAGGATATCATCCAAATATACAACCACAAAAAAATTTGTGAACGGTAGCAAGATATCATCCATCACCCTCATGAACGTTGCTAGAATATTAGTTAAGCCAAAAGACATGAACAACCACTTGAAAAGGCCTTCTTTAGACTTGATTAGTGATGCCAAAAGACATGACCAACCACTTGAAAAGACCTCCTTTATAATTGACGTATTTGTAGACTCAAACTCTTGCTTATTCTTTTGCTTAAATCTTAACTTGATTTTGACAACATATAGATAAACGACTCCTAGTGAGAAATTGTCCAAGAAATCCATTTATGTTTGGATGTATCTATGTAGGCCACTGTGTTAATTCAAAACCAAGTGCCACTTGGATTCATTGGTACCCAACTTTGAGTGCAAGGTATGTAATATATTGATGTGCTTTGGCACTATCTAGTCTCTTTCTTGGTGCAAAGTTGTCTACCTTTTGTATTGGTCATGATAGTTCCCAACATGGTAGAACTCTTCCTTGAGGATATCAACAAAAGACACCCAAGTGGGTTTTGTCCTAAATGTTGCAAACTCATCTCCAACATGTTTCTCCTAGTAAGTGTCCCACCAATATTTGAAATGGGGAAGATACTTAAGAAGCGCAAAGGTGATATTTTTGTTGTCGATTTGTTTTAACAAAGTAATAACTCCTAGCAAATTTAACCATTTCTCCAAAGAGTCTACATTTACCTGGCCTTAAAATGAAGGAATGCCAAAATTAACATGTACTTTGAAGGGTGTGTCACACCAAAATCACTTCTTGTTGACGATGTCTCTATCATCGTTGATATTTGTCGAAGGATCTAGGAAAAAATATCCATTATCAAGTTTCTTAGTTGCGCAATGGATTCCTCGAGAAACAACTTGATAATATATCTTATTATGTCATATATTTTTTCCTCCACCATGGTAGGCCACTTAAGACAACAAGATTAGTCTTCCCCTATATCAATTAGTTCAAGACCCAACTCCCTATACCTTGACCTTGTCAGGGACATGCATAAAGAAACAACAAGAGCATATTGCTCTGGTACCACTAATCTAGATTATGTAGAGAACAAAATGAAGGTAGACATATAAATGGAAACATAAAAAGATATTGCAGAGAGCACAATAATACAATGAAACCCAAATTATCTTAAAATGAATAAAATAGAAAAATATTATAAAATGCAAAACAACACAAACCATCTAGAATGGTGGTAGGTTATCTCTAAAGATAGATGTGTAAGCTACACTCATTCACAAGGGTACATTATGAGAGGCCAAGAATTACTTTCTAATATAAAGTATAAAACCCTAAGAGGCAAAATCCCAAAGATCCCAAAACCCTAACCCTAGGAGATGATGTGGTAAAAGGAATGCAGGTCTTGAGGAAGGTAATTGACATGTCAATTTATGAGGACCACGACTTTTGCATATAAAATTTGTTTAGGGAATTTCCTGGACCATTACAAAGATGAATCCATGCTCTATGTGTTTTTCAAGCCACACAATCAAATATTCTATGGTCTGTGTCAACTGCAAAAAATGTAAGGGAAATGCCCAAAAAACACAACAAAAGTTTGAGACCTAAAAAATTGTAGTAGAAATACGAAGATGTGAAACTATTATGAGTTAGTGAAATAAATGGGTGGCCACTAGTATCCACCTAGATCAACATGTGTTTTTTGCATGGAAACACCACATCCCAATCACCACTCGCTCCAATTTAGGTAAGGGTTTCCTTGTCTTTATTGTTTTAGAAATTATAACTTAATTTGATTAATTAATATACCATGTAGGATGAGCGACTCTGAAAGTTGAAGTGAACCAAGAGATGGAGATGTAGGACGAAGAACGAAAAATCTCAAGTGTAATATCTATCATCAAATGATTAAAATGGTTGAAACTATTGATCTCATCCTCGATCCCTTGTGGCAACCTCAAACATGAGTCATGCAAGATCTCAACAACCCCACCCAAAAGGTCAAACAAATTAATTCAACTCAAATTTGTAGACTCATCTCTCTTTGAATTTTTTTTACTTACTTTGCATTTTAACATAAAGTAATTTTGGGTTCAATTATACACATACCGATTTTTTAATTTTTAATATTGGATAATAAAAAATTATATAAAATATATTTAAAAATTATATAGTAAAATATCATATAAAATATATTCACTTATGGTCTACATATAATGGGGGAAAATGGCTTTTTCTTTGGGAAAATGGTTTTTGAATATTGAATGCATTTTTCTTACATATCAAAGTTATTACATATTGAGTGCATTTTTCTTATTGTAGAATGGGGGAAAATGGTTTTTGCTTGAATGTAGTTAAGGGTCACTATACGCTATTTGCTATTTTTCTTACATATCAAAGTTATTACATATTGAGTGCATTTTTCTTATTGTAGAATGGGGGAAAATGGTTTTTGCTTGAATGTAGTTAAGGGTCACTATACGCTATTTGCTACTAATGTAGGTGAGGAAGAGTAAGAGAAATGACCTTTGTACACTCTTTTCTACTAATGTTAGTGAGAAAGAGTAAGGAAAAGGAAAATTGTACACTCTTCGTCACTTATGTGCATGCGGAAGAATAACTTAAAGTAGTCTAGTCTGAGTTGATAGTTTAATCTCCAAGATTTTCTGCATGTTGGGGTTTGAACAACCTTTAATGTGGCAATGCTCCATCTCAACTACTAATCACAACCCAACAAACTCATCGACATAAGATTTACTTGTATGAAAGAACTACATTTTAATATGACATGTAGCTTTGACCATTAATATAAAATGAGACAATAAAATTGAATAATAAAATAATACTTAAATTTAAATTTATATAAATATATTTAAAAAATAATAATTTTAGTAACTTAAAACACTTGTATAAATAAAGAAAAATACAATAATACTTAAATTTATATGAATATATTTAAAAAATAATAATTTTAATAACTTAATATATATTTAAAAAAATAATAATTTTAATAACTTAAAATACTTGTATAAATAAAAAGAATAAAATAATACTTAAATTTATATAAATATATTTAAAAAATAATAATTTTAATAACTTAAAACACACTTGTATAAATAAAGAAGAATAACATTTTTTACTTCAAAATTTTTGCACAACATGGAATGTTTCTCTAAAATATATTTTTATTATTTTAAATATTTATATTTTATAATTGTAAATAAAATATCCACATTTAAAATACTTTTTTCCAATAATATAAATATTGAAATAACATTAATAATTATATAATTTTTAAATTAAACTCTTAAAAATATTTAATTATAATATATTTAAATAAAATATTTAATGAATTTTCCCCGATCGGGGTGGTAATGCGGTCCACTTGGCGACCGACGAGCACGGGAGGAGGCCAGCGGAGCACGGAGCCATGTGCTCGACTCGTGCCCGCAGCAGCTGCCAACTCGACGCATTAAAACGCATTCATGGATGACGGGAGGGACATTAATCCCACTCCCCTCGACCCCCTCTATGCACCGAACCAT
>ML787814.1:339741-383594 GCA_009831015.1 Picea engelmannii | reverse complement strand
TAATTATAAAATATACCATTCACATGGTTCAATATAATTATAATTATTAATACAAAGAAAATACATTGTAATTTAATATAATTATTATTACAATGGAAAGAAAGGGCCTTATAATATAGTTATAATTATTAATACAAGGGAAAGAAACTCGAATTCAATATAATGATTATTACAAGGAAAAGAAAGGTTTTTAGTAGGGTTAGGGTGATTGGTTTATTCAATTATTTGTAATTTAATATAATTATTATTATAATGAAAAGAAAGGTCTTATAATATAATTATAATTATTAATATAAGAGAAAGACACTCGAATTCAATATAATGATTATTAGAGGGGAAAGAGTCTTAGGGTTAGGATGAATGGTTTATTCAATTATTTGAATACAAAAGTGAAAGAATAAAATAACAACTTAACTCAATTATTATTTAAGAAAAGGGAAAGATATTTAACTGTAAGTATGTTAGGGAAAATATTTGTTATTATGTTTATTATATTTATTTGAAAATATCCTCATTCGAACCTAAATATTGAACTACTAAACCTATAATGATTGGGTTATTAACATATATATTTGAGTGGGCCTAATGGTTAAGAATAATTGTTTCCTCTTAAGAGGTCACAAGTTCAAATCTAGAGGGGGGTAGGGTATGTATACCTCTGTAGACTTTACCAGTAAAATCGTTGGGCAGAGGTGGTCTCATACACCAATTTGGTGTCTGTGACCTTAAAAATAGATTATTATTATTATTATTTAGATAAAACTATTTGTATATGCAATTTTTCCCAAACACCCTATCCTCTTTGTTGCAAAATAAGACACATTAACATGCTTTCACCTTAAACAAAATAACTAACTTTACAGCAATATGTTTAGATATACAAATCATGTGCATATTTATGAATTATATAAGATTAACAAAAAATTAAACCTAATTAATAACTTTTCCAACATGTCACAAACTTCAAGGGGAGCAATATCACACAATACCTCATCTTTGAAGGGATTGATATCGTAGGGAAGACGACACTGTTGGATGGCGCAAAGATCTCTTTCTTGGAGAAGTCAGTTGATGGTGTAGGGTTGCAGGTGTGGTTTCATCGGCAGGTCCAACCGCTTGACTACATATACTGAGATCGGGTTCTTCTGATTGTCGCTATCGACAATGAAATGAAGCGGAGCCCCCTTTACCCACATTTGCGAGTGAAAAAGGTATTCCCCTTCCTCTGGTTCTTCTGGTTTGCTTGGCTAGACTTTGGTGGTAGTGACAGTGGCACTGGGTTTGACATCGATAATCCACTTCCCTCCTTATAGATTTTATTCAGAGTCAGAATCTGCCTCTGACTCGGAAGCTTTCAACTCAGCCTTAAGTGACTTCTTGGAGTGACATTCTTCGGTGTTGTGCCAATAGATTTTATGGTATTCACACCATTTTCTCGTGTCCTCCTTCGACTTGTCATTACCCTTGTGTTGCAACTTGGACTGGTTGTCCTGAGAGTGATCATGTTTGATCCATCCCTTGTTTTGTGGGTTGGGGCCGCCTTTCCCTGCTTCAGTTGTGATGAGTTTGAAGATCCAAACTCTCACCTCTTCTACTTAAATTTATGCTCGATCTTGACAACATATCTATAAGCCACACCTAATGATGTGATGTCTATAAACTCCATTTCTGTTTGAATGTATCTATGCAGAAAATCAAGTTATTTGAGCACTAGATGTCGTTCAGAGTCTTTGATACCCAATTTGGTGCACGGGGTATGGAAAATATTGGTGAAATCTAGTACTGTCTGGTCCCTTTCCTGACGTAGCATGGTCCATCTTGTGTACTGGTCCTCGTAGATTCCAACAGGGTAGTATTGTTCTTTAATGACATCCCTGAAGGAATCCCATGTAGGTGCGACCACAAATATTACAGATTCCTTTATGGTCCTTTTCATAGAGTAAGTATCCCACGAGTCCTTAACATGGGAGACGACCTTGAGGAGTGAAAAAGTAATATTTTCCCCGTCGGAAACATTATGGACCGAATAATACCTTCGAGCAGATTCAACCATTTATCTACACCATCCGCATCTATCAGTCCTTCAAATAATGGAACATCAAAATTTACTTGTACCTTGAAGGGGGTTGCATGACCGCTTGATGAAGATGCATCTCCCGTGGATAGTCGTCGAAGGATAAGTGCAAATTTGTCCATCATTTCGTTCATTTTTTGTGCAAGAGCTTCCGTGAGAAACATTTTAAAAGGATCTCCTACTCCATCATCTTTCTTCTCATCCCCCATAGGTCGTTGTCGGACTCAGTGTGAATGATCTTGCAAAGGCTTGGCTGGTTTGAGTCCCAACTTCTTGTACCCAGATCTTGTCGGGGACATGCATAAAATAAATAAATAAATGAAGAGCAGACCACTTTGATACCACTGATCTTCACCTAGAAGTTGTGTAGGGATTCAAACAACCCCGGAAGTGTAGAACCCACAATTACAAGGAATTACAAAAGAACATGATGAACTAAAAAGTGTCAAGAGGAACCAGTTGGAATAGGTGGGTGGCCAACAATATCCACTTGTATAAGGAATCATCTGACATCAATTTGAGGCATCAAATGGCACCTTTTGGGGTCATTTTTTTTTTTATCATAGCTCCTAGCCTCTTGATGTTGTTCAACACACCGAGAGATTTCCAACAATGTGAAAATCACCTCAATCGGAGTTCATATGTAGAATTTATGCCTCCCATAAGTTGACCTACCTTGTTGACAACCGTGGTATTGAGTGGATGCCACATTAGCACCCATTACTCACACATGTGGGGCTAGACATGTGTTTACTTTCAATAATATTCTAGAAGGTCCAAAACCCTAACATTAATTGAGGATTGAGGCATGCAAAAACCCTAACCCTAAGCATAGACGACTGTCAGGATATGTTAAACACTAGGATACTAGGAAGAGAAGGGGTTCCATTCTTTTAGCATTTTACTTGCTCCATAGTCGAGAAGAACATCTTGGAGTGGGATATTAGAGCATAATAGAGGAGGTTGAATATTTTGTAGCAACCATTTAGGCCATGGTGTTAAAGGATATTCCATAGCCCCTTTCTTTGTACTTTCATTTCGTAACTGAAGGAAAGAGAACATAGCACATGCATCACCTTTTAGCTGAGTTTTCTCTTGTATCGGGTTTCCTAGGTCATTTATTTTGTTCATTTCTATGGATGGTGTGTTCACTTGCTTCTTCATTTTGATTTTCATTTGTTTTCATAAATATGAGCACCAAACTAATAATAATTAATATGGAATCTAAGTAAAAAAAATTGCATAATAAAAGTTGCATGTTATTGCAAGATTTGTTGTGACGAACCGTTCTAGTGGAATATCCATATACATATACAAATCATTAGATGTCCATGCTAAGTGAGGATTGCATTGACAACATAGTATGAAGCATTTGTGTCAATCCCGAAATAGTTGAGTGAGTACTGGTGACAAGCAAATGCAATTCTTTAGATCTGAATCAAATTCCTTCTATTGTGACTCAGCCCAAATGAACATGGTAACTTTGGATCCACCCTTGGTCACTTGGCTTAGGTGCCAAGTGATATGAGAGAATCCCAACATGAACCTGCGATAGAAGTTGGTGAGGCCCAATAAATTGTGGAGCTCTATTATATTTCCAAGGAAAACCAATAAAAAATGACTTGGATCTTGACTAGATCCACATGCATACCATGTTCATCCATGATGCATCTTAGATACTAAATTCTCTGCATGTCAAATGAGTATTTCTCTAGATTGGCATATAACTTGTGATGTCAGAAGGTGTTGAGGACCTATTGAATGTGTTGTAAATGTTACACTCAAGTTTTGTTAAAGATGAGGATATCATCCAAATATACAACCACAAAATAATTTGTGAATGGTAGCAAGATATCATCCATCACCCTCATGAATGTTGCTAGAATATTAGTTAAGACAAAAGACATGAAAAACCACTTGAAAAGGCCTTCTTTAGACTTGATTAGTGATGCCAAAAGACATGACCAACCACTTGAAAAGACCTCCTTTATAATTGATGTATTTGTAGACTCAAACTCTTGCTTATTCTTTTGCTTAAATCTTAACTTGATTTTGACAACATATAGATAAACGACTCCTAGTGAGAAATTTTCCAAGAAATCCATTTATGTTTGGATGTATCTATGTAGGCCACTGTGTTAATTCAAAACCAAGTGCCACTTGGATTCGTTGGTACCCAATTTTGAGTCCAAGGTATGTAATATATTGGTGTGCTTTGGCACTATCTAGTCTCTTTCTTGGTGCAAAGTTGTCCATCTTGTGTATTGGTCATGATAGTTCCCAACATGGTAGAATTCTTTCTTGAGGATATCAACAAAAGACACCCAAGTGGGTTTTGTCCTAAATGTTGCAAACTCATCTCCAACATGTTTCTCCTAGTAAGTGTCCCACCAATATTTGAAATGGGGAAGATACTTAAGAAGCGCAAAGGTGATCTTTTCATTGTCGATTTTTTTTAACAAAGTAATAACTCCTAGAAAATTTAACCATTTCTCCAAAGCGTCTACATTTACCTGGCCTTAAAATGAAGGAATGCCAAAATTAACATGTACTTTGAAGGGTGTTTCACACCAAAATCACTTCTTGTTGAAGGTGTCTCTATCATCGTTGATATTTGTCGAAGGATCTAGGAAAAAATATCCATTATCAAGTTTCTTAGTTGCGCAATGGATTCCTCGAGCAAAAACTTGATAATATATCTTATTATGTCATATATGTTTTCCTCCACCATGGTAGGCCACTTAAGACAACAAGATTAGTCTTCCCCTATATCAATTAGTTCAAGATCCAACTCCCTATACCTTGACCTTGTCAGGGACATGCATAAAGAAACAACAAGAGCATATTGCTCTGATACCACTAATCTAGATTATGTAGAGAACAAAATGAAGGTACAAATATAAATGGAAACATCCAAAGATATTGCAGAGAGCACAATAATACAATGAAACCCAAATTATCTTAAAATGAATGAAATAGAAAAATAGTATAAAATGCAAAACAACACAAACCATCTAGAATGGCGGTAGATTATCTCTAAAGATAGATGTGTCAACTACACTCATTCACAAGGGTACATTATTAGAGGCCAATAATTCCTTTCTAATATAAAGTATAAAACCCTAAGAGGAAAAATCCCAAAGATCCCAAAACCCTAACCCCAGGAGATGGTGTGGTAAAAGGAATGCAGGTCTTGAGGAAGCTAATTGACACGTCAATTTATGAGGGCCATGACTTTTGCATATAAAATTTGTTTAGGGAATTTACTGGACCATTACAAATATGAATCCATGCTCTATGTGTTTTTCAAGCCACACAATCAAATATTCTATGGTCTGTGTCAACTGCAAAAAATGTAAGGGAAATGCCCAAAAAACACAACAAAAGTTTGAGACCTAAAAAATTGTAGTAGAAATACGAAGATGTGAAACTATTATGAGATAGTGAAATAAATGGGTGGCCACTAGTATCCACCTGGATCAACATGTGTTTTTTGCATGGAAACACCACATCCCAATCACCACTCGCTCCAATTTAGGTAAGGGTTTCCTTGTCTTTATTGTTTTAGAAATTATAACTTAATTTGATTAATTAATATACCATGTAGGATGAGCGACTTTGAAAGTTGAAGTGAACCAAGAGATGGAGACGTAGGATGAAGAACGAAAAATCTCAAGTGTAATATCTATCATCAAATGATTAAAGTCGTTGAAACTATAGATCTCATCCTCGATCCCTTGTGGCAACCTCAAACATGAGTCATGCAAGATCTCAACAACCACACCCAAAAGGTCAAACAAATTAATTCAACTCAAATTTGTAGACTCATATCTCTTTGAATTTTTTTTACTTACTTTGCATTTTAACGTAAAGTAATTTTGGGTTCAATTATACACATACCGATTTTTTAATTTTTAATATTGGATAATAAAAAATTGTATAAAATATATTTAAAAATTATATAGTAAAATATTATATCAAATATATTCACTTATGGTCTACACATAATGGGGGAAAATGGCTTTTGCTTGGGGGAAAATGGTTTTTGAATATTGAATGCATTTTTCTTACATATCAAAGTTATTACATATTGAGTGCATTTTTCTTATTGTAGAATGGGGGAAAATGGTTTTTGCTTGAATGTAGTTAAGGGTCACTATACATTATTTGCTACTAATGTAGATGAGGAAGAGTAAGAGAAATGACCTTTGTACACCCTTTGCTACTAATGTTAGTGAGAAAGAGTAAGGAAAAGGGAAATTGTACACTCTTCGTCACTTATGTGCATGCGGAAGAATAAGTTAAAGTAGTGTAGTGTAAGTTGATAATTTAATCTCCAAGATTTTATGCATGTTGGGGTTTGAACAACCTTTAATGTGGCAATGCTCCATCTCAACTACTAATCACAACCCAACAAACTCATCGACATAAGATTTACTTGTATGGAAGAACTACATTTTAATATGACATGTAGCTTTGACCATTAATATAAAATGAGACAATAAAATTGAACAATAAAATAATACTTAAATTTAAATTTATATGAATATATTTAAAAAATAATAATTTTAATAACTTAAAACACTTGTATAAATAAAAAAAAATACAATAATACTTAAATTTATATGAATATATTTAAAAAATAATAATTTTAATAACTTAATATATATTTTAAAAATAATAATTTTAATAACTTAATATATATTTTAAAAATAATAATTTTAATAACTTAAAATACTTGTATAAATAAAAAGAATAAAATAATACTTAAATTTATATAAATATATTTAAAAAATAATAATTTTAATAACTTAAAACACACTTGTATAAATAAAGAAGAATAACATTTTTTACTTCAAATTTTAACATGGAATGTTTCTCTAAAATATATTCTTATTATTTTAAATATTTATATTTTGTAATTGTAAATAAAATATCCACATTTAATAGACATTCAAAATACTTTTCTTCAATAATATAAATATTGAAATAACATTAACAATTATATAATTTTTAAATTAAACTCTAAAAAATATTTAATTATAATATATTTAAATAAAATGTTTAATGAATTTAAATAACTTATGTTTTAAAATTAAAAAAATATATTAAAAAAATTATAATTAATAAGCTTTATCAAATATACCATTAACGTGTCGTTCAATATAATTATAAAATATACCACTAACATGGTTCAATATAATTATAGTTATTAATACAAATAAAATACACTGTAATTTAATATAATTATTATTACAATGGAAAGAAAGGGCCTTATAATATAGTTATAAGTATTAATAAAGGGAAAGACACTCGAATTCAATATAATGATTATTAGAAGAGAAAGAAAGGGTCTTAGTAGGGTTAGGGTGAATGGTTTATTCAATTATTTGTAATTTAATATAATTATTATTATAATGGAAAGAAAGGCCTTATAATATAATTATAATTATTAATATAAGAGAAAGACACTCGAATTCAATATAATGATTATTTTGAAAGAGTCTTAGGGTGAGTTCTTTCAATTATTTGAATATAAAAGTGAAAAAATAAAATAACAACTTAACTCAATTATTATTTAAGAAAAGGGAAAGATATTTAACTGCAAGTATGTTAGGGAAAATATTTGTTATTATGTTTATTATATTTATTTGAAAATATCCTCATTTGAACCTAAATATTGAACTACTAAACCTATAGTGATTGGGTCATTAACATATATATCTGAGTGGGCCTAATGGTTAAGAATAATTGTTTCCTCTTAAGAGGTCACAAGTTCAAATCTAGAGGGGGGTAGGGTATGTATACCTCCGTAGACTTTACCAGTAAAATCGTTGGGCGGAGGTGGTCTCATACACCGATTTTGTGTCTATGACCTTAAAAATAGATTATTATTATTATTATTATTATTTAGATAAAATTATTTGTATATGCAATTTTTCCCAAACACTCTATCCTCTTTGTTGCAAAATAAGACACATTAACATGCTTTCACCTTAAACAAAATAACTAACTTTGCGGCAATATGTTTAGATATACAAATCATGTGCATATTTATGAATTATATAAGATTAACAAAAAATTAAACCTAATTAATAACTTTTCCAACATGTCCAAATGGGTGAGGTTAAATGGAAAAATCATTGGATTCTCATTGGGAAGACAAACCTATGTTCAAAACCCTAGACACATATACCGAAGTTTCCTCTAGATATCACAATATAAAAAGAAACCTCATCATATAGATATCAAATATAAATGACACAACAAAACACACCCAAAAAGGAATATAGTTAAACATTTCAACATTATAACTACATCAAGTTGATTATAAATATGAAATTAAATTTACAATTAGTTACCACTATGAAATACACACAGTAGGGACACTGAGTGAGGCAAACAACAAAATAAGCGAGCCTAGGGGATTGACCTTGAGACCTCCTACATGAATCTCAAAGAACTCAACCCCCTACTCTCTCTCTCTCTCTCTCTCTCTCTCTATATATATATATATATATATATATATATATATATATATATATATATATATATATATATATCCCCAAAGGTTAGCTCAATCAATTACCATCAGTCCAAAGAAATCCATTGACAAGGAGGCCTTAGGTTATAGGTTCAAATCCAATCAAGGCCCTTGAGGTTACCAACCACTATTGTGATTAGCAAGTATCTTAAGGTTACCAACTGCTATTATGGTTAGCAATTGAGCCACTCTCCTAGATATTTTGGGGAAGAGTGGGGGATCCGACCTTGAGGTTTTCCTATTAATACCACCCTCCTCCTAGATATTTTGGGGAAAAGTAAGAGATCCCTCAAGGTTTCCCTATTACTACCACCCTCCATCCATGGTGTTTAATGTTAATGGAAAGTTGTGAGATCCATTAACATAGAGTTCATTGAAGTTACTAGTTGTTCTGACACAGACCCCCGACCCTCTGGTCGAGATCCGCACAGGATCGTTCTAACTTCTCCTTGAGCTGAAGTGGCTCCCTCGAATCCCTATTGGAACCTCACGAATCTGATCCACAGGTCCTTCACGAAAACTCCACCTGCACAACGTGCACCAAGCGCGAGCCTTACATCTCCATGTGACCACAACTAGGCCTTAACGCAAGCGCCTTTCGTGACTCGCGATTTTGCGAGTTTGTGAGTCAAAGACCCTTGACTCCAAACCTCCGATACCCAAGATGTGATATGGGTATGGCTCCTTCCTTTCTAGCGCCTCTATAGGCGACCGCCGACTAGGGCCTAACTCTAGCACCCCTCGCAAGTCACAACTTCGCGAATTGGAGTGTTGAGCCCTCGTGCTCCTCCTTTGCGAAACCCCAAAGCATGATAAGTCAGCGATGGGTTGATCCCTTCTAAGGTGACGCGTGTTTACCACCTGTCACCCACTTCCACCTTTCTCTGGGCGCTTGTTGTTATGCCACCTATCAACCACGCGGTCCCCACCTAATGGATGTGCCATGTATTTGCACGAGCCCTCGGCGCTCGGCACTTCGCAACTTCTGTAGTCAAAAAGAAATTCTTTCAACCCCCGAACCCCCGATACGCGATACCCCGCGAAGGTTCTGATCCAACGGTTCTCCCGTGGCTTGGATCCAACGGTTCTCCTGTGGCTTGGATCCAACGGTCTAGATCTCCTTCCCTGCTCCTCGCAACTCGGGACTTCGCGAAAACCAAGAATTTGGTCTACCCTCCAAACTCATGAACCCCAAATTCGTGAAATGATCCAACGATGTGGGTTGAAACGAGATCAACGGCTCTTATTGACCATGATCAACAGTTCACGTTGATTCTTGATATTAGGGTGGTGAGTTTGTCCAACTCCTAACCACCTTACAACTCCACTGGATCCTACGGTCCTCGCGATTTCGCGAGCTCTCCATGAAGAATTCTGACCGCCCGATTCACTCCTCAATGATTTATGCCCAATGACAGAGTGTTCTCCCTCCTGAACTTAATTTCTATGCGATGGTTTCGATCTCCATATCCCTTTGAACACTTCAAAGGGGTTATCCCTCCTGAGCTTTCACTTGCAAACTCAAGCCTTCCAAAAGGGTTCCTGCTCTCACTCCTTGCGGCAAACTTTCAAATAACCTTTGGTTATTTGAGTTTTTGACCCTGTGCACTCTTTGCAACAGTAGTCCTTCAACTTTCCCCTTGGTTGATAAGTTCTAAGCTTCCACCAGCCTGCGCACACCTTGCATGGCTCTGTGCTTCACCTGCACTTCTGCTGATATGAGAACAATGATATCTCTCCTGAGCTTTCTAAGATAAAACTCAGACCCTCGTCAATGCACACCTTGCGGACGTTCACTGCACTCCTTGCAGGAATTCTCAGGGAGAGAAACAATTGAAACCCATTCTTCTTCTCTTTCTAACTTCATACATTGAACATGAAATCATACACACAACACAACATTGAAATAAATGCATAACAGAGAAATAAATCAACTGTAATCATACCATTTAACTAATGTAAACAATAATCATCATAACACCATGAAAATTTGAGTCAAATTTTCATATATTAACTCAAGTGCTCCTGTACATGGGTTCTTCTCTACAGCTCTCCAGCTTATGAATTATGAATGATCATATCGTTACAATGATACAAGGGTGAGGGTGTCTATATCCGTTTTCCCTCCTACGCTTCTAAATTGTCTAATCTATTAAATTAAATCTACCTACTTGCATTCATTACACATAAATGCCTCTACAATCGACAGATGAGAGCAACGCTCAAGATCTGTTTACAACATCTAGATATAAATGTAAGTACGCTTCCCCTAGCTATTACATTAATGCTTCATATTTCAAAATTCAAAACGTTTTCATAAAAACGTGTCATTTTTCATCCGCGCGTTCAGTTGTTCCTTTGGCTAGGCGCATGCTTTGGCTTTGTATGATGCTCCTACATCATGTTCATGCACATTGACGATTAATACCACCCTTCATCTAAATTTTCGAAGAGATCCATTAACATAAGGTTTTTGTAAAATCCCCTCCTCTTCGAAAACCTAGATGAAGAGTAGTATTAATAGTCAACGTGCATGAATAACCAATAGCTCCAATGAATTCTATGTTGATGGATCTTACATCTTTCCATTAACATTAAACACTTTACATGCTAGTCAAAGCAATAACTTATATATATATATATATAAACAAAACAATTAAGTAATAATAAAACACCTAAAGATCCCTTAAAAATATAGTTTGTTTGGTGAAAAACTAAAATGGAGAAGAATGGACCTTAAAATAGCTCCCTTCACATATTAAACATAAATTATTATTTAAACCAAAATAATACTTCAAGTAAAAGTAGTTTGAAACCTTACAATGACATTACATTTTTACATGAGCGCAAATTTATTAAGACTATTATAAGATAATTGTAACTATTTATAACCATCCTCTACCATTTGACAATTAGTTGATGCTTTTGGACACTTTTCTCCAGCCCAACATGATTCATTTCGACCATTTAACTATGTTTAACAACATTTTAATGATATGGAAGTGTGCTTTGGGGCAGCTATAAAGGTTCTGTGATTCATTTTGACCATTTAACTATGTTTAACAACATTTTAATGATATGGAAGTGTGATTTGGGGAAGATATAAAGGTTCCATAAATTTTAGGGAATAGTAGGGTAAGGGGCATAATGAATTTTTTCCTGTTGGAGATATTACATACCCATCTAGTATTTATTTTCCTAGGTTTGTTAGTCTATGTTGAGGATGTATATGATGTTAGGGAACTAACCTCCCTAACCCCTTACGTAGGTAGAATAATATATTTTCCATGTAATAAAGGTAGACATTAGTTAATAAGGCATATTTAATAATGTGAACAAGTATAATGTAAGAAGTCTTTATAAAATCTTCTACTTCCAGAAATATATTCCTCTAGAATGTTCTTTAGAAAATATAATTAGTATAAATAGGAGTAGAAGGCATTAGAAAGTCTTGTCTTGAGAATTATTGTAATAGAGCTATGCTCTGATGGAGGTTTCCCCCTTGAAGAGGTAAGTGAACTTGGCTTTCTATCAATAAAGGTATCAATTTTGGTGTTGTGGTTCTCTATATTTTGTTGTTCCACTGGTATTTGTTGCAATAATTTTGTTTTCTTCTTATTATAATACATATGGTACATAACAAGTGGTATCATAGCACTTTCCTCTATAGAAACTATGGGGAGTTTTTCCAAGGTAGATACGTGTACTATCAGCGTCTTTAAAGCACATAGATTTGTCATTCAGCTAGTAAAACTGTGGCTGGGGAAGACTACACGTAGGAAATACAGACTATAATGTAAAGAGTTTAATGTTAATGGAAATTTGTGAGATCTATTAACATAATTTGATTGCTAAATTGCCCAAATTGTTAACAAGAAAAATTGTGTAGGAAATTAAAAAAAAAAAAATCAAAATTTTCTTTTTCTAGCTTAGTTGGTTTTGATTACGATCATATGAGAACAAGGATGAATAAGCCATCCTGCACTTGACAGTTTGATTTTTCCTGGAAAGCGCAGGTCTACCAGGATATGTTTTGGTTCTCATACACTCTACGATGAGCACATGTCCCCAAGTAGGAGCCAGATGTTATCCCCATTTTGTGGATAACTAAGGAGATTATGTCTCGAGGCCCTCAGGTTTCATATATGGAGTGTTGAGAGACTACATGAACAACAATAACCTTTTGCACAGATGGAAACCCCTCTCACCACCACAGATGGTCACAAATTTCTAGATGGCATCCACCACATCAATTGGGTTCCGGAAGGTAGTCGACCTTGCTCCATGAAGTACAAGTCAGTATTATGGTGAGCATAATTTCAATATTTAATCCAGTTGAGTATGTTGTATCTTAGATTGCTCTAGATTTCATGATATATGCTTGGACATTATGCCTTTTGCCCTGCTTCACCTTGGTGTTTGACATTCTGCCCTAGTAAGTGGTCTTCCTTGGGGATGGGTTTGCTACTAGGAACTCCCTTAAAGAGCCACTGTACCGTTCCCGACCATACTTACCACTTTCCATCATTGTTCCCCTCCATTTCCTTATCTCTTGGGATTTTAGGGTGTATTGACCCAAGAAAGGGTTGTCCCTCATTCTATGGGAAGAAGGGGCTGAAGGCCCAGAGGGGTTGATGTTGGGTAAAAGATAAAAACCTTGTATAAACTTTCCAGATGCTTTTCCCAAGGATCACCCAAGAAATAAATGAAACACTTATCTTTGAGTAAAGTATGCCCACAATATAATAAAGAACGCTTAAAAGGTTAGTTGAAGGATAGGAGGTATCATCACGAGCCAACCTATCACGTCCATGAATATCTAGTGGTATGACATTTCCATCATATGGTCACCAAACTAGGGTAATGGCTCTCAGTTGCATGGCTGAGAGAAAGGGGGTCTCATCACGATCCAACCTTCTCATTTCCACTATGGTGTATGTGGGTGACATTTCCATCATCTGGTCACCATGCCAAGGTAATGACCTTCAAACTCTCCTTATTCTATATTGAAAGAAAGTACAAATAAAGAAAGATAAAAGTCAGTTGATGGGCTTGGAAAAAGTGCATTGCAGAAGAAGGTACCACACACCCTCTACAAAGGCACCCATGAATGAGACATTACGACCCCTTGTATGTCATGAGACCTATTCCCATTCAGTCTTGAACCCAACCACTTCATCCACTTTACATGTCTTAGAGAGGGATCTCTTGGGAACTCTCCTTGACCTAGGACAAGATCTACCCAATAGGGCACCTCGTCAACCCTCCCATATCCAATATTGACAAGTCGCATAGTCTCTTTGAGCATTTAATTGTTTTCTATAGTGATCTTTGATAAACATGCTTATGTGGCTCATTTATTGATTGGATTCACTTATCATGATATTATGACTTGGGATCCTTGGAGGACATGCTTATTTGTCTTTGCAGGACCTAGTTGGTGGACAACTTTGGGAGAACAAGCCTAGCTTGGGCTCCCATAGGGATACAAGCCCACATGTTGGATTCCAAGGGCCTGCATGCCAGATGAGAAATATCAAACTTGAAAGGCCTTGATATTGACTTGGACGACATATCCTAGCCCCCACATGCCAAAACTTTTTCCTAGGAGAGGCAAAACGTCACTCCTAGAGGCATGACGTCACCTAGGGGGTTAGGGTTTGGTGGTGAGGTTACACTCATTGACACATGGATGTTTTGAGGAGAAGAGGGTCTTCACCATGATGAGATCATCTAGATTCTTGACATGTGGCCTTTGGAGGCCTACCCATGCTTATCCAACACCAACGACGTCTTCAAAGTGGCAAAATGTCCCCTAAAGGGAAGATGTCCATGTAAAATTAGGGTTTATTTGTGCAAAAGTGAAACTTTAGATGAATTGTTTAATATTACTTTGTTAAAAGGGGAAAGATTAGGGTTGTTGACCCCTAGTCTTGTGGTTTACCCCTTATATTGTGGACAAGTCACCTTCGTGACATTTTGTATAAATAAGAGATCATAAGATCTCATTTTAACATAACTCTCCTTCATTGTGAGAAGTATTGATTTGAGATTTTCGCTATCTTTGGCTCTATTTGTCACTTGTGCACTTTTTTATGGCTATATTGATGAATGGTTGATGGAGGAGTGAGGCTCTACCCTTGGATGAATGCGTTCTAGCTTTTATGGTGGATTATCTTAGCATCTTTCTTGATTTTGGTATGGTCTTTTACTCTTATGCTATCATTCTTTTTAAGTCAAGGATTGTTGTTCTAGGAGCTAGGTGGGAAGTATAAGGGCATACACCCCCACCATAGTATTCATAATTTTATGGTTCATGTTATTGGTTAAACAAGGGTTTGCTAAGAGAAGTATATTAAACCCTAGCTAGAGAAACTTGCCTTGGGAAGTAAAAAGAACTTACACCCCAAAGGAGGTATCTTCTCTAGATCTTTCTTTATTTGACTCCATTAACCCAATAGTAAAGGAACTAGTCATATATTTTTTGCATTGGATATATAAAATCATTGCCTTGGGAAACTGATTTTTTTTAATCTTTTGAAAGGTCTCCTGCTTGAAGTTGGTTTGCCTCAATGAGTGGATTCTTCCCCTACTAGGGAGTCCCCTCTCTCCCACTACTTTACTTGTTGTTACAAACCCTAACCTACAACCATTATGGCTGATATAACCTATATAAACTACTAACCTTAACTCCTAAACTAACCCTAGACTAGCTCCTAAATTTTTCACACTAACTCTACTAACTAGGGCACATCTTTTGGGCTACTTGTTGGCATCTTTTGATGGTGTAATTTGCTGATAAAAGTGAATGAATTCTACAGCCATAAGGACACAATTTTCTGCAGAAAATACATGTTATAACAACTTTCTTTATTCAGCCTCAAACTGCCATTTTTCAGTCATAATTGATTGCCATACTCATTGATAATAATGTTGATTGATCTTATGCTTTACATGTTGATTTGAATGTCTTAATTGCTAATATAAAATGTCATATACTACTGCAAATTAGGGACACCAAGCTTAACTTTTTGATCCATACTAACATATATCATTGCAATTTGGATTTTCTTATGTCTTGGGAAGGTAGAATCATCTGGAGAAGTACTATACCTTTGGGAAAACAATCACTAGACTTACAAGGCATATATTCCCACATTTCAGTCCACTTAGACTTGACCTCTAGGGTCTTCACTTCCATCTCTATCCATCCCCATCTCATTCCCCCTAGGGTCACTGGGATCACCTCCCTAGAGTGACCTAGTCACCCTTGAAGTGTGGGACCTACATCGAGGTGAAATTGGGTGTAGGATTCCCAAGTTGTAGCACTTGCTTTGTGGTTGGGTCAGGATTTTCCCAAACTACAACTTGCACTATAACAGGCGCTTCTGAAGTTTAGTACCTGGGTCATATTGTAGGAAAGGATGGTGTACAAGTGGATCCTAAGAAAATTGAAGCTATGAAGGATTGACCTCGCCTTAAAAATCTTAAAATCTTGCGTGGTTTCCTGGGTTTAACAGGATATTATCACAAAACTGTTCGTGATTATGGAAAAAATGCAACTCCTCTCACTACTCTCCTTAAAAAGAATGCTTTCAGTTGGACTCTAGAAGCTAATAAATCCTTCCAAGCCTTGAAAGATGTTATGTGCACAACTCCTGTCCTAGCACTACCCAACTTCACCAAGACTTTTGTCTTGGAATGCGATGCGTTAGGGAAAGGAATTGGGGCAATCCTCGTGCAAGATGGTAGACCTTTGGATTTCACTCGCAAACAAATATCAAAGTGACATCTGGGCCAATCAACCTATGAAAAGGAAATGTTGGCTATTTTGCATGTAGTGGATCTTTGGCATCCTTATCTATTGGGGCAATGCTTCCAAATAAAAACTGATCATTGTAGCCTTGAGTATTTTCTGGAACAAATAATTTCATCCTTGGAGCAACAAAAATGGGTGACCAAGCTGTTTCGATATGATTATGAGATCATCTACAAGAAGGGAAAATAAAATGTGGTTGTTGATTCTCTTTCAAGGAAATATGAAGAAGAAGTGTCCATATTTTCCCTCTCATTCATTGTAGCAGACAAGTTTCAAGTCGTTCACCAGGAATGGCTCCAAGACCCCACACTTTCGAGATTGATCCAAAAATTGCAACAATATCTTCAAGCTTCTCTAGGGCACTCTTGGCACAATGAAGAGCTTCACTATAAAGGTTGATTGTATTAAAGAAAACAATCAAACCTTAAATCCATGGTGCTTTATGTGTTGCATGATTCACTTGCAGTTGGGCATTCAGGGTTCACCAAAACTTATGAATGGGTCAAACGTTCTTTTTTCTAGGATGGTATGAAATAGGATATCCACAACTTTGTGGTTGAATGTGAGACATGTCAATGCAATAAGGGAGAAACAATCAAATCTCCAAGAACACTCCAAACACTCCCGATTCCATTTTCTATTTGGAAGGATATTTCTATGCATTTCATTGTTGGCTTACCTAAATTGAGCAATAAGTTGGTCATCATTGTGGTAGTAGATCGTATTTCCAAATATGTTCATTTATATTCTCTTCAACACCCATTCACTGAATCCATAGTGACTCATTTTTTTGTGGATAACATATTCAAACTCCATGGCATGACTCATTCTATTGTCTCTGACTGAGATCCAAATTTCACCAACAACTTTTGGAAATAATTGTTCTGGATCCAGGAAACCCAATTTCATTTCAACACTGTCTATCATCTCCGGAATGATGGAAAAATTGAAGTTGTCAACAAGTGTTTGGAAACATATTTGCGATGTTTTGTATTCGAAAAAAAAATAGCGGGCTCAGTGGTTACCCCTAGTTGAATGGTGGTACAACACATCTTACCATACTACCACTCACATGACTCCTTTTGAAGCAGTCTACAGGAAAAATACACTGTCAAATCTGTCATACATGCTAGGTGTCTCCAAGGTTCAGGAGGTCGACAAAAATCTTACAGTCCAAGTGGCCATTCTCTGCACCCTCAAAGAAAATTTGGTCATGACTCAGAATCACATGAAGCAACAAGCAGATCGGGGTCGTTTCAAACATCAATTCATTGAATGGGACTTAGTGTTTCTTCATTTGAAACCTTATAAGAAGAATTCACTCAAGTTTGAACACTATCAGAAACTTGCCCCCAAATTTTATGATCTTTATACAATTCTCAAGCAAGTGGGGCATGTGGCCTACCAATTTTCTCTACCAAGTCATTCTAAGCTCCATCTTGTTTTCCATGTCTCATGCTTAAATAAAGTGATTGGAACTAAGTGCCAAATTCAAACTGGTCTCCCTGAGTTGGATGAAGAAGGTTCCATTTCGTTACATCCACAAGAAGTCTTGGACTAGCAAGAGTGTTGTCTCCATCAATGCACCATTAAGGAAGTGTTAGTTCAATGGAAAGATACAACTCCATAAGATGCCACCTAAGAGTCAGCTACCATTCTGCAACAATTTCCTCATCTCAAGCCTTAAGGACAAGGTTTTTTTTCAAGGGGGAGGGAATTTTAGGGACCTAACCTCCCTAACCCCTCACATAGGTAGAATAATATATTTTCCATGTAATAAAGGCCGACATTAGTTAACAAGTTTTATTTAATAATGTGAACAAGTCTAATGTAATAAGACTTTATAGAAGTTTTCGCTTCTAGAAATATCTTCCTCTTGAATGTTCTTTAGAAGATAGAATTAGTATAAGTATAAGTAGAAGGCATGGAAAATTCTTGTCTTGAGAACTATTGTAATAGAGCTATTCTCTACTGGAGGTTTCCCTCTTGAAGAGGCAAGTGAACTTGGTTTTTTATCAAGTAAGGTATCATTTTTGGTGTTGTGGTTCTCTATATTTTGTTGTTTCACTTGTATTTTCTATAATACTTCCTTTTATGCGTATTATAATACATATGGTACCTAACACCCAGTCAAAATATTCTCCCCTAGATGAGGGTGCCACATCCTCTTCAATCGTTACTCAATTACACTTCTGTTAGATTAGTGGAGTAGATTCTTGCATGGAAACCTCAGTATTATCACCAAGTGTTGCATGATCACCTCGGGATCATCACCATGAGCGTGCACTTACCTTGGGATCATCACCAGGAAGGTGCCACACATGTGCATGCATGATTCTCTCCTCACTCCACTTGTGATTAGCGAGTTAACCAGTTATTTCACGGACAATTAACTAGAACTAGGTTGTGATTCACTCTAGAGTATGTTAGTGTGTGTTCACATATCTCTATATCACTACTATGGCGCATTAGTTCATCCATGTAGAGTATATAATGTGTATTTTTCCATTATCTCATTTGGTTAATACAATTCTCTATTATTTCTCTCCATCTTTCTTCTCTCTCTCTCTCTCTCAACTTTGCAAGCTTTGTGTGAATTGTTTCTAGCTAGATTATCTGTGCATGTTTCAACCAAATTCTACATGGTATCAGATCCCACAGGTTTCTAGGAAGAAAGTGCAAAAGAACTCATTTGTAGGTACAAAATATTGAAGCAGTAAAAAATGATGAAATTTTTGTCGTCAGTTCTTCTCACGCCACACAATTATTTCGAGTGGAAGATAAAGATTCTAGTTTTGCTAAGAGGTAGAGGCGTGTACCAAATTACCATGGCTACAGAGAATGGACCCACATCAACAATTGAAAAATACAAATGCTTCAAACACATGGATGAGGCCTTCGGTCTCATTTTCATGTCAATTTCTCCCGAGCTATTGTTTCATGTTGAATCTTGTTATGCTCCAAACGATATTTGGAGCACTCTGGAAGGTCTCTTTATAAAGAAGGATGGAAGGTCTCTGCAATGTTTTAACTTCTTCAAGAATTGTTTCTAATCTTATATTGAGGCATATCTGTGTTCCCCTTGACCAATTTATCACTGACATTGAGTCACCAAAAAAATTAAGTTCCATGCAACCTTTTTCGATAACAAAAATGAGAAGAAGATTTAATCTCAATAGTTTTTCAAAGTTCTTTGTTCCTTCTCCCAAACCCATTGACATATTGAATTAGTTGGAGTCATTTAGATACAGAAGTGTCCCGCCACCACATATTAAGTTTTGGGAGGCACCATCGAAACATCCCCAAGGTTTGGTTTTTCCAATCTCTTCTTATTGGATCACACAAATACCTGCTTGATCCTTCTCCCGAGGGAAAAATGAAAGAATTGAAAGACTTTGAGTTGTTATTTCACGAACAATGGGATTTTCTTGAAAGATGACCTTATTTCGGGCCAACCATATTCCCCAGATGATTAATAGTGGGATGGATTTTACCTTTTTAAGATCTCTTCTTTCTAACCAAATCTTCCAAGCCCTCTCTAGGTTGGTCCCACTCCAGCTAAAATTGACCCCCAACAAATTTGAGCACTCTCTCCAGGCCTCCTGAGAATAGAGACAACCCAAGAAGAGGTGCAAAACAATCTCTTCATAATTTTTGCATAGATAGAACCATCCAGGCCCCTGATTAATCCTTTTTTGCATGTTGTCCCAAGTTGGGGCTTTATTTTCTAGTGAACTCCACATAAAGAGTCTTGTTTTTTCCGGACATTTATATTTTTAGAGATTTTTCAACCACCATATTATATCCCTTTGATGATGCTCAATACTTAGATGGATATATCCTTCTTTTGGGGTGTATGTGCCTGATGGGGTATGAATCCATACCATTTCATCTTCCCTATCTCTTAATCTAATATGAGATATCCTAAGAGCATAAATGTAACCTTCCATTAGTCTAATATCTTCTCCTTCTAGCCCCAATCCATTTTACAAACACCACCCTTGTGCCCAGAGAGTGTTATGTAATGGATCTGCAATCTGATTGAGGGTGACAAATACAAGCATTCAAAGTTGTTCCACTGTGTGTTAAGAGAGAATGTGTTTTCTATTGATGCCCGACCATGGGTCTCTACCCAACCATGATTTTTTCCCATTCCCTATCTTCCATGCAAATCCATCCCCAATGACCGGGAATGAGCTAAGAAATGCTTTCCAGATAATCGACACTCCAAATTTTTTCTTTTCCAGGTTCCTGATCCATTCTTCCAACGAATTCGGGGCTATGTATTTTTGTGTTACTACTCTGGTCCATAATCTTGAAGTTGATACCAGCCTCTAGACACATTTTTCCGCTAGAGCCTTGTAAAAAAGGAAAATATTTTTTATCCCCCACCCACCGAGCTACTTTTGGATTGCTATCCTTTCCCACTTGACCCAAGGAAGGACATAGGTATATGAAGTTCCACTCCATAGAAATTTGAAGAAAATACGCCTAGCTACTTCCAAAATACCTTTCAAGATCCAGGCTAGAGACATCCAGTAAATCGAGATAGCTTCAAGAACCTATTTAACTAGAATAAGTCTTCCATCCCTAGAAAGCCATCTATGATTTGAATTTTGAAGCCTCTTTTCCAGATTTCCAATTAAACACATCCAATCTATCTTCTTATAGTCATTTGGTTTTAGTTTGAAACTCATATACTTTATTCCTTTGTCTACCTCCTTTAACTCAAAAGGAAATAACACCCTATAAGAATTAATTTCCTCCTCAGAGAGCATATGGTATGAAATAGTTGATTTTCTTCCGTTGATTTGCATACCTGTAGCTCTGGAGAAAATATTTAGAATGCTCTCTAGAGTTTCAATATCCCTTCTTTTCCCGTCACAAAATATTAGCACATCGTCCACAAAGAGAAAGTGAGAAATTTTTAGATTGTGAGAAATATGGATTCTTGAGAAGGTTCCTTGTCTCTTAGCTTCTCTGATCGCTCTACTAAGCCCTTCCGCTACCAAAAGGAACAACAAAGGAGACAATGGGCATCCTTGATGCAGTCCCCTTTCAGAATGAAAAAAAGGAGAATCTAAACCATTAATTAGAACAACAAAGGGCATCGTAGTGATGTAGCTCATTACCCACCTGATAAAAGGAACCTCAAAACCCAAATGAGTTAGTAAAAGATGTATGCATAACCAACTGACCCTATCATAGGATTTTGAAAGATCGGTTTTCAGTACTAATCCTTTCATATTTTTTCTTTTTAAACTGTGAATGCCTTCTTGAGCTACACCAATAGCTTCATGTATTTGACACCCTTCCAAAAACCCAAATTGTTCACTCGAAATCCTATTGGAGAGAAAAAAATTTACTCTTCTTGCTATGACTTTTGATACAACCTTGTAAATGCAATTACATATAGAACTATGCCTGAATTCATCAAGGGAAGAAGGATTATCGGGATTAGGGATGAGAGCTATGAATGTAGAATTGAATCTTGCGAGGATGCGTCCAGAAGCCCTAGTGTCTTCCACTAAATGAAAAATGTCCTGTCCCAACACATCATAAATATCCAGGAAGAATTCAATTGGCCATATGTTCGGTCCTTGGCTTTTTTCCTTTTGAAAACTGTGTAGAGCCTCTTTTAGTTCCTCCTCCGAGACTTCTTCCATCAGAGACCTATTATCTTCCTCCTCCATAAATATAGGGAATAGTTGGGCTAAGAAGACAACTTCTAGGATCGAGGCCCTCTTCTCAGCTTT
Source organism: Picea engelmannii (assembly GCA_009831015.1). Lineage (NCBI taxonomy): Eukaryota > Viridiplantae > Streptophyta > Pinopsida > Pinales > Pinaceae > Picea > Picea engelmannii. The sequence goes on along the minus strand of ML787814.1, from coordinate 361,401 downwards.
AAATAATGATTGGAAATAATATTTTCCCAACCAGGCCATACCTTCGAAGGAATTTTCTACATTTCCGTGTTGATCCTCCAATTTCCAAATGGTGTTGGAAAAGAACTTTTCCTTCGCACATGATTGGAAGAAATTTGTATTCTTGTCCCCACTTTCTAACCAGATCACTTTGTTTTTAAGTTTCCAATTGTCCTCCTTATCATGCAGTAAATTCTTCCTCCTGTCTTCTAGCCTGATCAGGTCTTCTTTGGATTCTTGTGAAAGGAATCCTCCTCCATCAGACTCATAGATCACATTAACCCTTTCTTCAATCTCCTTTAACTCTTGGTCATCCCTCTGTCTCTTGATAAAGTCCCATGTAACTATTTTCTCCTTGACCTTTTTTAGATTGGTAGCAATCTGAAAAGTTGTCGATTCAAGTGCATTGTGGTTGAAAGGAGTCCAATTTTCCTTAACTAAATTAATAAATGATTCATATTTTAGCCAGGTGATGTTGAGTTTGAAGGGGATAGCAGGTTTCATATTGCCCCTTCTGATCTCCAAGAAAATAGGGAAATGGTCGGACTCCCTTCCGCTTCAATCCATTGTTTGATAAGCACTTGTCTTTCAAGAAAAAATTCTGATACTACAAACTTTTCAATCCTCTTAGCTATCCGATCCTCACCTACCTGTTTATTCCTCGATGTTGGTTTCACTTGGTAGGATCAACATCAAAAAGGTTTTTAACAGTCATATTTTGGGAGAAGTAATCAGAGAGGGGATCTTCTCTAGCTTGAGGCCCCCAAACTTCAGCCAATCCCAACGAGAAATTGAAATCCCATCATAGAATTAAAGAATCACCATCAAACGATGATTTGTTGAGAAGGGCATCCCAAAAGGGAACCTGATCCTGAGAAGGGCCATATATATTGAAAATGTGAATCTCCATTCCCAGATCTGCCAAAAAGACTTCAATACCAAGACAAGATTCAAACCCCTAGGAGTCTGATAGCTTGATTGTCCTAGAGTTCCATCCCACTGCCAACCCACCAGACCTTTCTTTGACATTCGTAGATAAAAAAATCCCATCCAGGAAACATGGCTTCCAAGCTAGTACTCACTACCTCTCCATCCCCAGCAAGGATGATTTTAAGGATGGAAATTTATAATAAAATGTAGAAGTATGGGCTAATATTAGTAGTCCTTAATATGCAAAATGTAAAATGTTTGGCGATAGTTTTGTAAAAATATTCAAATTTGTAAGGATTTTATATAGTTTCTTTAAAATTTTGGCAATTTTTAAGGTAAAATCATTTTATTCTATGGAATTTGGGTGAATTGCTTTGAGAAAAAATGGAAAATAGCGAATATCGTTTTGGGAAAAACCATGGAAAATTAGCCCATTTGTAAAATTTATCCCCTAAAATCATCTATGTCCTCCAGAGTCTCTTGAAGTAGAATTACATCTGAAAGGGCGGTATTCACCACCCTTTTAAGGGCAACTTTTTTGTGGGGATTCACCAGACACCTATAGTTGAAGGACATGATTTTCATTTTGTACCCTTCTTATGGGAATGCGTAGCTCTAAGATCCCTTTCAATGGATTGTTTCTTTCCAGCCAACATGTCGCTTCTAGCTTTAACTTGAGATTTTGATAAAAAGACTTTCTTCCTCGCCCTTCGCCTCCCACTATGCATAAGGGTTCTGACCCCAGATCCCCATTTTTACTAATGGAGTCTCGGGATCATAAGTAATAACGGGTGGAAGATTCCCCCCAAATCCAGGGAAGACTCCCACCTATGAAACCACCCTCAACATTGTCTCACAGTCACTAGAAGGGGTAGTAGAGCATAAAGCAGGTTGAATTTGAGGGAAAAACATTGCGGGGGGGAACTTCGGGGATATAGATAGATTTCACAATGCTTCAATCCAGTCATTTCCAACCAAAGTAACTGAATTTAACATAAAATTTAACGAAGAGATGGGAGGACCAGGATTACTTGTGAGGCAATCGAAGGATGAGGTTGTGAAAAAGTTTGTCAAAATCCGGGCGCGTATGACTGCTTATCACTACCTAATATTCTTCATGTGTCGCGTTCTCCTCTGACTGAGCTACACCAATGATCTCTTCAGTCTCAACTATCTCCTTCTCAATGATCTGAACCCCAACCATGACAACCCTTTCAGTTTCCAAAATGGTTCCATGCTCATTGTCAGATGTAGTCAAGTTTATCCTCTACTTCTGAGCAGTGAAGGCATTTTCCCCATTCCTAACCCGAAGTGGTAGATGACAATCCACAACCAAATGACTGTATTGGCGGCATATCCTACAGTGGAATGACACATCTTCATAATCCAACTTCTGAGTGTGTACATAGGGTCCCCATTTTAGATCTACTTCCTCGCCCAACCCTTCCTTCACATTAATGCTAACCATAATTCTAGCTACTTTCCACTGCTCTGTCTGCTTAAAAGATAAATCAACTTCCAATTATTCCCCTAGAACATTACCGATCCTCATGAAGGCTTCAGGAGTCCAAAATTGCATAGGTAAGCCTGGAAGTCTCACCCAAACCGAGATTTTTTCCATTCGTTCTTGGCCAGCATCAAAGAGTGGCGTCCATGGCTTTAGTAGCAATGGGGTGTTGTTGATGCTCCCGTTTTTTCCAAGGACCCACCGAGCATGATCCGACCCAAGGAAATTAAAATCAAACTAGTTTTGAGTTAGCTACATAATCTCTAGAACATAACCCAACTGATCTTTCCAAGCGACAGTGGTCCAAGCCTTGACCATTTTTCAGTGAAAAAGAATGTCCCTGTGCTCTCCCAACCAAGGTTTGATTTGACATTATAACCAATTGTTGTAATTCCACTTCTTCCCATAAAATCAGGTTTCCAACCTTCCCTCTTGACTTTAAAAACTTATTTTTTATACTCTTTGGATTCTCTGCCTTTGAATGGGAAGCGATGGCTCGAGCCCCTGGCGAGATAGAAATTTCACTTGAACCACTTGCATGGAATCCTAGAATCTCCACCGACAGGGGGAAACCCCTTTGTTCTTCCGGGTTTAGAGATGTCGCAATGAAACCCCCTACCTTGATGGGTTGAAGCCCTTCGGCGGTCGAGACATAGCTGACTGGAACCAGGCTTGAGTTCCCCAAACACGGCAACACAAGAAACTCTTAAGGTGGTAAAACTAAACCCTCTTCCTATTGACTATATCTCGAGGTTGGAATCGTGCCCCCAAAAAAGTCCCCAAACTCGAGCACAGGGTTATTCCACAAAGAAGAAACTGGAACGCAGTTCGACAAAGAAAGCCTTAGCACCGTTAGGTCAGGAAGAAAGTTGAAGTTGGCTTCATCCGAGCACCACTACTGAAACCCTCTCCTCGAGCCTGCATCTAGAATCCCTATATTCGCTCGACCTAAAGTGGGTTGGGGGAGGCCCGAGCCTTCGCCAACTGATACACTGGATGGATCGGCTTCCAAATGAGGAAAAACCTGACTACAGGCCAATCCACTACTGTATCCCTCTCAATTGACAACAATACCACCGATCTCCATCCCTAAGCCACCTGGAACTAACCAAATATCACTTTCTTCTAAAAAAATCTACAGTAAAATCCACACAATCCTCCTCCAGCATTCTGGACCCCTAGACTTGTAACCTCGTTGTAAACCCTGAAACGTGAATCGACTGCCATTCGATCATGGATCGAGCAACTCATATATAGATCAATCACTATCACCACATGCATGTGTTATATTGTCATGCTGTGTTCAAAGTGCATGCACTTGCTGTGCATGAGAGAAACCATCTAATCTAAATTCCAAATAGAAAGGAAAGGGAAATAAGGATCTCAAGAAAAGAAAGGAAGGCAATTTCAAACCCTCGATGATTCTTCCAACTCAAAAGCCAAAAAGGGAAAACAAGGGAAGTCAAAGTGTGGTTACTGCAATCATTACTACCATATCAAATCATCTTGCATGAAGAATACAATAGAACTCATGGCACAAACACTCCAATAGAACAACCTTAGGGACTATATTCCCGAGAATGCCAAAAAGAAGCCAGGAGACAAAGCGCCACAAAACCAAGGTAATTCCCATGCTTTGATTTCTATTCATTCTTCTCTTGATGCATGGATCCTCGATTCCAGAGCATCTCATCACATGGAAGCAACGGAATATGTCTTATCATCTTTAATTGCATGCACATGTCCTCCCATTCTAATGGGTGATGATTCTCCAGTGGAAGTCACTGGACAAGGGAGAGTAGATCTCCAACATGGAAGTTTCGAGAAAGTCCTGCATGTTCTAAAACTCTCTGTGAATCTACTCTATTTTTATTAGATAGCACATACAAGCACGAGAAAAAGGGTGGAATTCACACCCGATTCTGTGACCATATATGACATGCAAGACAACTCCAAGATTGTTGTAGGTGAGGTAAATCACCAATCTCGATTGTACATTTTTTCTAAGTTTATTGTTAAATCCGATTCTGCATTGCTACTAATGCATGCCAATGATGATAGTAGATTTTGGCACGAGACATTTGGTCTTTTAAATTTTAGGTACATGTAATAAATCAACAAACAGGGAATGGTCAAAAGCTTGCTTGGCATACATTTTTCTGAAGGATTTTGTCAAGGATGTATTCTTGGAAAACATCCCCAAGAGAAATTTGAGAAAGGGAAGGCTTGGAGGACCTCCTCTCCCTTAGATCTTTTCCACAATGACCTCATGGATCATTTTCCTCATCCTTCCATAAACAAGGCGAGATATGTGTTGCACTTCATTGATGATTACTCAAGGCACACTTGGGTATATTTTCTCAGGAAGAAGTTTGAAGTTTTTTAGCATCTCAAATATTTCAAAGCGCATGCAGGGACGTAGTTCAGGAAGATGATCAAGATCCTCACATATAATGGGGGGGATTATGTAAACAATTATGTACAACATATTTGTGATGAGGCAGGTATACAGTTCCATACACTCTACAACATAACATGGTAGCTGAGAGGAAGAACCGATCTTTGAAAGAGATGGCCAGTTGCATGATGCATGCAAGGTCCCTTCCCTCCAAACTTTGGGCTTGTTAATGTTTTGGTAGCTGCGGGAGGTATTAACCTCCACGTGTAACCTATGATTTAGAATAGAATATTCCAGAAGCAAGTGAACCATTAAAAAAATGTGTGGAAACTCTCAAAGACAAGTGGGCCTAGAAGAATACATACTATTATAATATTATCTTCCAGAAATACAAGTCGAGTCCACAGGAAAAAGATAAACATAAAATATAATTACCAGAAAATCAGGTTGGCCCAACGAGAAACGTCACTGGACAGATTAATATAAATAAGGACGTTTTAGCTCATTTGTACACCCAGTCAGAGTGCAAGTCTTTTGGAGAGTTGCAGTTGCAGCTGCAAGGAGGAATAAGAGAGCATGGTCATCTCTTGATCTTGGTATCTCTCTTGGTGATTCTTTGATTCAGATGATTTTCGGAACTAAGTGAAAGAAGAGATATTACAATAAAATACACATAAAAATTGCCAGAAACAGAAAAATACCGCAATACATGATTTCTATTAATGAAATAAATGTACATAGACTGTAAAAATACAGAGTGCAAGACTTGCTAGAATGGTGGAATCTTTATCTTTGAGAAGAGATGTGACGGCTACGCTCATTCGCAAGAAGATCCTTACAGTGAGGCTCTGAAGGCCTTTTTATGATAAACATGAATGCCAAAACCCTATACATCCAAAAACCTAACCCTAGAAGATGAAATGCTAAAATTCATTTGGGCCCCGTTGGGGTAAGTTTGTACATTAATTTCCTGGATCAATCCCACCCCCTTAGCAAGCAATGGTCTCCATTACATTGAGTGCCTGGGGAAGAGAGGAAATCATTTTCTGAATCTGAATCTTGGTGAGTTGCGTGCCTTGTTGGAGAAGTTGTGTTGCTTAGTCTGTGAAAGGCTATCACGAACCTATTGTTGGAGGGATTGAATCTGTTCCAGCAACCTGTTGTCTCTGGGTTTGACGGGGCATTGTGTAGGCACCATTGTAGGTGAAGAAACAATATCAACTTTCTCTTCTCTAATATGCTTCTGCTAGATAGAAGGTGATGAGGTGGCAGTGTTTGTAGTGGCCTTCTATACATCCTTTGAACAGACTGTGAAGAGGATGAATTTTGCAGCATGATAGGTTATCTTGCGACACTGTTTTGGTGGAATAGTAGTCGGAACTACCTCTGGTATCCTATAGAGGTGACCCTCCAGAGTAATAATGAAACTACGGGGTCGAGACTCATAAAAAACATAACGTTTCCACATATATGGTTGCCCCAAAATAACATCACAGACATCAAGAGGGGAAACATCACACACTACCTCATCCTTAAAGGGTTGGATGCCACAGGAAAGGCAACACTGCTGGCTGACACAAAGATTTCGTCCCTGGTGAAGCCACCCGATGTTGTATGGTTCCAGGTGTGGTTTTTTTGAAAACCCCAACTGTTTGACAACCTCAGATGAGATGAGGTTCTTATGGCTACTTCTATCAACAATCAAATGCAACGGGGTCCCCTTCACCCACATCTCTGAATGGAATAGGCACTCCCCCTCTTCAGGAGCTATTGGTTCTTCTAGTTGAATTGTTGTGGTCACGACAGTAGAAGTAGGTTCTGCGTCGATGATCTGTCCATTTTCATTATTTTCTGGATCAGGTTCTGAATCAGGGTTCAAATCCTTGGCTTTGACCTCGACCACCAATGATTGTTTCGAGCGACATTCATCGGTGTTATGCTAAGGGATTTTGTGGAAGTCGCACGACCACTTCCCAGTGTTACTCTTTGTCTTTCCTTTACCCTTATTTTCTTGTGTCTTGGACTGGTTGTCGAGAGGTTGTTGCTTAGGGTCGTCTTTACCATGCTTTAGTTGTTGTAGATGTGCAGACCCGAACTCCCATTTGTTCTGGTGCCTAAATTTCTTCTTTATTTTGACAACATATCGATAGGTAGCTACCAATGATGAGATGTTTAGGAAATCCATTTCGGTTTGGATGTACCTATGCAGAGCTCCACGGTATTTCAGAACTAAATGCCACTCAAAATATTTAATACCCAGCTTGTGTGCAAGGTATGGAAAGTATTTGTGAACTCCGACACTTTTTGTCTCTTCTCTTGCTGCAGTGTGGTCCATCTCATACACCGGTCTTCATAGTTATCAATATGGTATTATTGTTCCTTGATCGTATCCAAAAAAATATCCCAAGTGGGCTCAACCCCGTATATTCCAGATTCCTCTATGGAACTTTGCTCCTAGTAAATTTCCCACCAATGTTTGACATGGGGGAGATCCTTGAGGAGTGCGAAGGTGATCTTTTCTCTATCGAAAAAATTGTGAACAGAGAAATAACCTTCTAGTAGATTCAACCATTTTTCCAAGGCATCCACATCTATTTGACCTTCAAATACGAGAATATCAAAATTAACTTGTACCTTGAAGGGAGAGGTTCCTCCAAAGTGGTCACTTGATGAATTTGTGTATGTTGCTATCAGCAGGCATTGAAGGATGTGGGAAAAATTCTCCATCATTTCGTCCCTCTGTCATGCAAGAGATTTCTCAAGCAACATGTTAATAGAATATTCTGCTCCACCATTTTTCTTTTCTGTTGCCATAGAGGGTTTCTTGGGTATGCAAGAGCGATTGTCCTCAAGAGAGACAAGCTCGAGACCCAACTTGCTATACTCGGACCTCGTCGGGGACATGCACTGAAAAACGATCAAGAACAACCTGCTCTGATACCACTGATCCAAATTATTTTTGGAATGAAATGAAAGCAAAGATATTACAATGAAATAAACATAAAAATGTCTAGAAATAGAAAAATACTGCAATGCATGATTTCTATTAATGAAATAAATGTACAGATACTGTAAAAATATAGAGTGCAAGATTGCTAGAATGGTGGCAACTTTATCTATGAGAAGAGATGTGACGACTACACTCATTCGCAAGAAGATCCTTACAATGAGGCTCTAAAGGCCTTTTTATGATAAACATGAATGCCAAAACCCTAGACATCCAAAAACCTAACCCTAGGATGTGAAGCGCCAAAAGTCATGTGGGCCCCGTTGGGGTAACTTAGTACATTAACTTTCCATGGTCGTAACTTTTGCATACGATCTTCGTTTTAGGCATGTGATATCCCATTGGAAATGTATTTTCGAGAACTACACATTATGCTATCAAAATCTGAATTCGTCTACAGTTTGACTGTGGCAAGCCAAGAAAACATTGTTTATATCCCTAAAACGACCTTGAAAGTACAAAAAGATGTACTAACATGAAAACTTCCAAAATAATCCAGTTGGAATAGGTGGGTGAACAAAAATATCCACTTGGATACTGTGTAGGGATTCAGGACAACCCACAAGTGCAGAACCCACAATTACAAATAAATGTCATCATTACAGAGAAATGTGTTGAACTGAAAATTGTCAAGATGAGCCAGTTGGAATTTGGAACATGTGGGTGGCCACCATTATCCACCTGGATCAATCCTCCCCCCTTAGGAAGTAATTGTATCCATTGTGTTGAGTTCATGGGCTAGAGGGGAAAGCGTTTTATGAATCTGAATCTTGGTGAGTTGTGTGCCTTGTTGGAGAAGTTGCATTGCTTGGTCTGTGGAATGTTGTCACAAACCTATTGTTGGCGCAATTGAATCTGTTCCACCAACCTGTTGTCTTTAGGCTTGATGGGGCATTGTGTAGGCACCATTGTAGGTGAAGAAACAATATTTTATTTCTCTTCTACAATCTTCTTTTTCTGGATAGAAGGTGTTGAGGGTGCAGTGGTTGTAGTGGCCTTCTATGCATCCTTTGAACAGACTGTGAAGAGGATGAATTTTGCAGTATGATAGATTACCTTGCGGCACTGTTTTGGTGCAACAGTAGTCAGAACTACCTTTGGTATCCTGTAGAGATGACCCCCTAGAGTAATAATGACACTACGGGGTCGAGAATCATAAATAACATGATGTTTCCACATATATGGTTGGCCCAAAACAACATCACAGACATCAAGAGGGGAAACATCACACACTACATCATCCTTGAAGGGTTGGATGCCATAGGACAGGCATCATTGTTGGCTGACACAGAGATATCCTCCCTCGTGAAGCCACCCGATGATGTATGTCTACGGGTGTGGTGTTTTCGACAACCCCAACTGTTTGAAAACCTTAGATGAGATGAGGTTCTTCTAGATGTCGCACTATCAACAATGAAATGCAACGGGGTCCCCTTCACCTACATCTGTGAATGGAAGAGGTGCTCCCCCTCTTCAGGATCTACTAGTTCTTCTGCTTGAATTGTTGCAATCGCGACAGTAGCAGTAGGGTTTGCGTCGATGATCTGTCAATTTTCAATATTTTTTGGATCAGATTATGAATCAGGGTTTGGCTCCTTATCTTTGACCTCAACCACTAATGATTGTTTTGAGAGACATTCATCGGTGTTACGCCGGGGGATTTTGTTGAAGTCGCACCACTTCTTAGTTTCATTCTTCGTCTTTCCTTTACCCTTCTTTTCCTGTGTCTTGGATTGGTTTTCAGGAGGATGTTGGTTAGGGACATATTTACCATGTTTTGGTTGTTGCGGGTGTGCAAAACCGAACTCCCATTTGTTCTGGTGCCTAAATTTCTGCTCGATTTTGACAACATATCGATAGGAAAAACCCAATAATGAGATGTTTAGGAAATCCATTTCGGTTTAGATGTACCTATGTAGAGCCCCAGGGTATTTTAGAACCAGATGTCGCTCAGAATCTTTGATACCCAACTTGGTGTGCAAGGTATGGAAAGTATTTGTGAACTACGACGCTATTTGACTCTTCTCTTTTCGCAGTGTGGTCCATCTCATGTACTGGTCTTCATAGTTATCAATAAGGTAGTATTGTTCCTTGACTACATCCACACAAAAATCCCAAGTGGGTTCGACCCCATATATTCCATATTCTTCTGTGGAACTTTGCTCAGAGTAAGTTTCCCACCAATGTTTGACATGGGGTAGAGCCTTGAGGAGTGCGAAGGTGATCTTTCCCTGTCGAAAAAATTGTGAACAAGGAAATAACCTTCTAGTAGATTCAACCATTTTTCTAAGGCATCCACATCTATCTGACCCTCAAATACGGAAATATCAAAATTAACTTGTACCTTGAAGGGAGAGGTTTCTCCAAAGTGGCATGTTGATGAATATGTGCATGTTGCTATCAGCAGGAGTTGAAGGATGTGGGAAAAATTCTCCATCATTTCGTTCCTCTGTCGCGCGAGAGCTTTCTCAAGCAAGAGGTTAATAGAATATTTTTCTCCGCCGTTTTTCTTTTCTGCCGCCATAGAGGGTTTCTTGGGTGTGAGAGAGCAATTTTCCTCAAGAGAGACAAGCTCAACACCCAACTTGCTATACTCGGACCTCATCGGGGACATGCACTAAAAAAATATCAAGAGCAACCTGCTCTGATACCACTGATCCGGATAATTTTCGAAATGAAATGAAAGCAAAGATATTACAATGCTCAACAATGGAGTTATCTTTTGCATGACAATTTTTCTATGACCGACATGGGTCCACTTCACTTTTTCCTTGGTCTTGAGATCAGTTAGGATGCTTCAAGCATCAAGTTTTCTCAAACAAAGTATGCCAAGGATATTTTGGTCAGATTCAATATTAATGGTTACAAGTCTGCAACCACACCCTTATTATTCATGGTCAAGCTCGAGGATGGTGGGGATACACCATTGGTGGATTTCACCAAGTATAGACATCTAGTGGGGATCCTTCTTTACCTCACTCACTCTTGTCCCGACCTCTCGTATGCAGTGGGAGAAATTTCCAGGCACATGGAGGAGACACATGAGATGTTAATATTATGGTAGCTGCGGGAGGTATTTACCTCCACGTGTAAACCTGACGAGAATAGAATATTCTGGGAAGCAAGAAGAAACCCTAATGAGTTGGCTAATAACTCTAGAAGACAAGTTGGCTCAAGAGGATAATTGGTATTATGTTATTAGCCTACAAGAGAAGAAGTCGACCAGAAGAAATATTATATACTAAGTAAATAGACACCCATAATGAGAAGTCGGCCCAGGCAGATAGCCAGAATTAGTATAAATACAGGAGGCCAATCTTGTCATGCCAAAAGATAACTCCATTTTTGCATGACAATTTTTCTATGACTGACATGGGTCCACTTCACTTTTTCTATGACCGACAGGAGGCCAATCTTGTCATGCCAAAAGATAACTCCATTTTTGCATGACAATTTTTCTATGACCGACATGGGTCCACTTCACTTTTTCCTTGGTCTCGAGATCAGTTAGGATGCTTCAATAGACACCCAAAATGAGAAGTCAGCCCCGACAGTTTGCCAGAATTAGTATAAATACAGGAGGCCAATCTTTATTCTGGAAGACATTCTCAGAATTGCAGAGTAGCACTTGTGTGCACTGCAATTTCCCAGTTTGTGCGCAAGTTTGGAGGAAAGTTGTCTTTGCAGCTGCTGCAGCTAGTAGATTATGTTTTGTCTTGGACTATCTCTTGGTTATGGTTTGGACTATCTGATCAGCTCTTTTTTGGTGCTCTATCCTTGGAGAAAGGTGCACTACCCTTTGTTTGGATATCTAGCCTAGGGTTTGCTTTCAGAGTGATTCTCTGTCAAGGTTAAGGTGCTTGTAGGGTGGCTTCGGCCTATGGTTGGGTGACAATAGTGATATTTTCGATGGTAAAATGAGAACATCCATTATATTCTAACAGGTTATGGGCCCACACCTCCTTCATTCACTCTAACTGCTGGAAGGAAGCATAGCCATAAGGATATTAAGCTCGTTGAAGAACTGTCGCTAGGGTTTCTAGTAGGAGCAGTCACCAAAGCACTACCGCTAGGGTTACTAGTAGGTGCAATTGCAGAAACCCTAATCCTCTCAATGAGGCACCTTAAGTGAAGGGATTTACCTAATTTTTGGATAGACCAGTGCACCCTAGCCTAGCGCATCTCTTGCTACTCTCAGCAAGCCAAGATGTGAAGTTTGAATTTTTGGTCAAATCTAGGGTTGACCAAGTCAAAGAAGCCATGACCTACTCCATGAAGTCAGAAAACAAGTTAGATGGAGCTTCTAACTTCAGAGAGTGGAAGACAAGGATTGACCTCATCTTTGCCAAGAGTAAAGTGCTGGATATCGTGAAAGGAAATATCGTGAAACCAGAGTTTGAAGAAGGAAAAGAGAAAGAATCGCAGAATGTTGCAGTTATGGAAAATTTCAAAGACAGTGACATCAATTCCATGAGTATCATAGTGGACTTTATCAAAGACCACTTGATACCCTACATCTCCCATCTTGACTCATCAAAGAAGATGTACGATGCCCTAATAAACCTCTTCTCATTTAGAAACATTGGACAAGTAATGAGTCTGAAGAATGAGCTCCGTGACATGAAGATAAATGATGATGACAACATAACATCATACTTTGTGAGGAGATCTCAGTTAAGATATCAACTACAAGCTATTGAAGAGATCATTTTAGAAAATGAATTGGTAAACATAGTACTCAATGGTCTTCCCAAGACATGGGATGCATTTGCCGCAAGCATGAACACAAGGAAGGAATATCCTACATTTGAAAAACTTTGGACTTGTTGTGCGCAAGAAGAATCAAGGATTAGTGCAAAAGAAAAACACCAAAATAAATACGATGATCAATCCTTCACAACAAGATTCAAGAATTCCAGGAGCAAGAGGAAGTTCGGCTCAAGAAAGAATCCAAATCAAGAGAAAGAGATATCAGAAATACAATGCTTCAACTGTCGAAAATATGGTCACTACAAGAATAACTGTCCCAAGCTAAAGAAAAGGAAGGAGACACACGAAGAATCAGTTTCTGAAGAAAAGGAACCTTCAAAGAAGACTAAGCAGGATGAAACAAACTTCTTCCTCTAAGGAAAAGGTAACGATACTCTTCTTAGTTCTTGTACATATCTTGTTTGCATAGTCTCTATACATATCTTGTATATCTATCTCTTAGAAGATAATATGTTCCAAGAAGAACTATACCTATGGAAGAACGACAAGATACGTATTGCTATCATTATACAAGTCAGATAATACACATGAAATGATGAAATACATCAAACAAATAATGTGGAAGCTATTACAAGATAAGCCGAAATCAGAATCAATCTTGAAGAAACTTAGAAGAAGCAAAGACAAAAAGAAGTCAACAATCAAGAGGAAATTGGAGAAAGACTTATGAAACTTTGTAGAAGACAATAAGGATGCAGACGAAAGCGTGGAATCTGTTATATGGAGGGAGCCAATTATAAATTTCCAAAATAAAAACATTCACTCATACATGAAGCAAGGATTAGGAGGGAGCTAATCCTATGATCCATTGAAGATGATGAAGTATATATCCATGGTAGCAACCATGAAAGGTAGTACGTGTTCAATTCGACCTTAGAAGAAGTCTTCTTCGAAGAGAATCCTTAAAGTATCCCTGGTTTTCCATTCACATCCATGATCCTATGATGAAAGGAAGAAGTGGAATCTTTAGGGCATGGAATCTATAAGAAACTCCATGGACCCAAGAGCTAAAGAAAAACATGAGGAAGAACATGAAGATTCCAAGAAAGAAAGAGAAGCCAAAACAACCAGTCATTGTATCAAGAATCACAAGATTACCAACCTGATATGAACTCACTAAAAGAAATCAAGCAAAGGAACTGAAAGTTGTGATGAAGAACAGTGTATATGAATGCAAGCATTGCAAGATCCAGAACTAGAGGTTCTCCCAAATGGAGGGAGAAGACTATGATGATTACGTGTTCCAGTAAACCAGACATACCTCTGCATGAGTCATTATATCATCCACAATATCCATGGGTTGGAGTTCTACATCAGATGAATGCAAAGACTCTTCTCCAGAGCAATTGAACAAAGAGCGTATGAAGAGCAACCTCAAGGCTTTGAGGCATACCAGAAAGAGACCCTTGTATGCAGATGGAAGAAGACAACTTGGTGGAGAACCTCCAATGCACAACAGAAGCGTGGTAAAGATTTTCTATAAAAAATATATTGTATTAGAATGATTACTCAGAAGATCAGGATGATGGATTGCCAATCCATGACAAGGATCTCATGATGACAGAAGAAGTGCCACATGGATATGTTCTAGTTTGACCCTTTCCACGATGTTGTGAGCTAGCAGGAACCAAAGAGGAATCCAACAATGATATACCTTATTGATCAGAGCTATATGAAGCCTTCAGAGAAAACCAAAGTTCCAGACCGAAGTACATTTGAGATCAAGCATTACATTATCCATGATGAAGTCTAGAAAGGAGAAAGTGGTTCTCCAATACATATCTTCACAGATGAGCAGATAAGCAGACATTTTGGTAAAGCTTATGTCCAAGATGAAAGAGTTTGTGTACTCAAGCTAGAGCTCATGGAGACGACTTCCTTATTGAAAAAGGAAGAGATGACTCCCAGGTTGGGAGGGAGCATTGATGTGTTAATGATTGATGAACAATCATTTTTCAGTTCAAAAAATGGTCCAGGATGAACAGTTCCTTTCTAATTCGGAAAAAGGTTTGAGATTTCTGACGGACGGGCATTTTCCAGTTCGAACAATCATTTTCGTAATGAAAATGGTTCAATGGATTTCTAATGTAACATAGACAGTGATTTCCCATTGTGGTTAACATGGGGAATGGTCTAGGGAAGTCTCTCTTCTTGAGGTTTACTCAAGAGGACTGGCCCGCCTCGTCGAACAACGATTTCCCATTGTGGTTAACATGGGGAATGGTCTAGGGAAGTCTCTCTTCTTGAGGTTTACTCAAGAGGACTAGCCTGCCTCGTCGAACAACGATTTCCCATTGTGGTTAACATGGGGAATGGTCTATTTTGGAGGTTGGTGCAGGACAGTCATTTCCTTAGGAAATGGTCTGGATAGTCATTCCTTAGGAAGGATTCATTCTCTCCAGGTTGCACTTTGTTTAGTGCTGGAGGAATGGCCCAGGGTGGGGAATGGTCTAGGTTCAACAATCAGGGATAAACATTCCTTAGGGAAGATTCATTCTCTCCAGGTTACACTTTGTCTAGTGTCAGAGGAATCGCCCAGGGCGGGGAATGGTCCAGCCTCAGAAATCAGGACAATTATTCTTCCTTGCTTGAGAAGAATAGTCCAGATAGCTCATCATTGATGTTTGACCTTCTGAGGGAAGATGCTCTTCCAAGATCTCACAGATGTGAATGGAAGAATGGCCCAGATGATTCAGTTTATATCATAACATTGTTTATGTGCAGGTTGATATCAGATGATTGTTATGAAGACTGGATCTCTCTAGATAGTAGATGTATACTATTGTGGTGGATGTGTTCCACTTTTTATGACTATACATCACTGATCAAGTACCTATGTGCTACTTGGTGTGGTAGTGTACCACTGGATTGTAGTTGTGTACCACTATGGATAGACACAATTGTGTTCTATTGAATGATATTGTTCTGATTGCCTTGAAGACTATCAACAGTGTTGAAAATTATTATCAGTTAGATGGATGATCAATGGATAGAGATTTCCCAAACGAAAAATGGTTCAAGACATTTATTTTCTAGGACATATGTCCAGATTAGAAGAATGGCTCTTGTGTCACTCTATGGTGTGAGTGACTTATCCAACATCATGTCTAATTACTCAGATAGAGTATGGTTTCGAGAGATGATGCAGCTGATGACACTGATGGTGATGATGGTGCTCATGATCTAGTCATGAGATAGTCTATACAACTATGTTGATGCTACCGAGTGAATGATATGTTTGTGCTCAAGACCATTACCTATAATACCTACCTAGCTAGGAGGGCGTGTTAATATTATGGCAGCTACGGGAGGTATTTACCTCCACGTGTAAACTTGACAAGAATAGAATATTCCAGGAAGCAAGAATAAACCCTAATGAGTTGGCCAATAACCCTAGAAGACAAGTCGGCTCAAGAGGATAATTGGTATTAGGTTATTAGCCTACAAGAGAAGAATTCGACCAGAAGAAATATTATATACTGAGTAAATAGACACCCAGAATGAGAAGTCGGCCCAGGCAGTTAGCCAGAATTAGTATAAATATAGGAGGCCAGTCTTCATTCTGGCAGGCATTCTCAGAATTTCAGAGAAACACTTGTGCGCACTGCAGTTTCCCAGTTTGTGCGCAATATTGGAGGAAAAATGTCGTTGCAGCTACTGCAGCTAGCATATTACATTTTGGCTTGGACTATCTCTTGGTTATGGTTTGGACTATCTGATCAGCTCTTGTTTGGTGTGCTATCCTTGGAGAAAGGTGCGCTACCCTTTTTTTGGCTATCTAGTCTAGGGTTTTCTTCCGGATTGATTCTCTGTCAAGGTTAAGGTGCTCAGAGGGTGGCTTCGGCCTATGGTTGGGTGACAATAGTGATATTTTCGATGGTAAAACAAGCACATCCATTATATTCTAACATGAGATTCGCTGGAAATTTTCCAAGCACATCCTCAAATATGTTCAAGGTACCACCAGTGACGGGATTCACTATGCAACATGTTGTACAATAGATCTCATGGGCTATACAGTTTCAAATGAGGATGGTGATAACATATATCACAAGTCCACCTCTATGTACGTTCGTAGTTTGGGATCTAGCCCCATCTGTTGGCCGAGTAGAAAAATTTCAGTGATTGCATTATCATTAGCAGAGGATGAGTACAAAGGAGAAATCAACATTACCATTCAAGAAATTTGGCTACACAACTTCCTCACTGATCTTGGTATCCAGTTCCACCGTTCGACTGTCATCTGGTGTGATAATTAGAACACACTAAAATTTCTCAGAGACCTCTAAGTGATATGACATAGAACAAAGCACATCAATACCCACATGCATTACATCGGAGAGTTGGTTCATTATGGGATCATCAACTTGCAGTACTGTCATTTCTTATGAACAAACTACCAACATCTTCACTAAGACTTTCACGTAGCAAAAATTCCACTTTCTCCGTGTTGAAATTTTGGTATGATCATTTAACCATAGAGAATGTCACATCATTTTCACCCAACCATAGTCATTCACATATTCCACCCTCAAGCACACTAACCTTTAAAATAATTCTGACAAGCCTACTCCAGAACCAACAGATAAAACCTATCTTCTAACTGCAACAACAACTCAAGACAAGTAGAGTGCTCATTCTCCAAGGGTAGTGCACAAGAGAGAGAGTCTCCATATCCATATAACAAGTACCATACACAACTACAACAACTACAACTGCACTACTCTCTCAAACTTGTGCCATACTTATCAAGAGTATCACCAAGAGAATCACCAAGAATGTCACGAAGAGAGTCACGAAGAGAATCACCAAGAATGTTACCAAGAGAATCAACAAGAATGTTACCAAGAGAATCACCAAGAGAGAGACCAAGACCAAGAGATGACCATGCACCCTTATTGCTCCTTGCAGCTGAAGTTGCAGCTGCAACTACAACTCTCCACAAGACTTGTGCTCTGACTGGGTGTACAAATGAGCTAAAACGCTATTTATTTATATTAATCTATCCAGTGACTTTTCTAATTGGGTCAACCTAACTTTCTGGTAATTATATATTTTATTTTTATTTTTTTCCTGTGGAGCCGACTTGAATTTCTAGAAGACAATATTCTAATATTATTTATTCTGCTAGGACGACTTGTCTTATAGGGTTTCCACACATCTGTTTAATGGTTCACTTACTTCCAGAATATTATATTCTAAGTCATAGGTTATACTTGCAGGTTAATACCTCCCACAACTACCAAAACATCAACACTCCCTCTTAGTTAGGGTGGTATTAACTAATATGTTCTTCATGTAGTAGTCTCAAACACATCCATCCATCTCACATGACATGGGAAAGAATCACATGGTCTTGCAGATCAGTCTACAAATATCATCACCATAGCCACACAAGCTATCATATGATCAAACAGATCAAGTATCACCATCATAGCCGCACATTAGCCATATAGCTGGGAAACACCTCCAACACTATTGGTTGGACCTCCAACTAGCAACCTTTGATTCTACTGATCGACACTCTAACTGGGAATCATTTCCGACAATACAGGTCGACACCTAGTTCATACAAAACTAGTAACTTGTCTGTTCACATAGAATCTGGCTCAAAATTTAACACTCCCTCTTAATGAGGAAGGTATTCCTTTTGGCATGATCATCATCATTGCTTCTGCGCTTATGCACACCTCAACCATTGTCTTGTTGAATTTCACGAATCCATACATCATAAGAAGTTATGAAATTTCACTGGATTAGTGTACCAACCTTTGTTGGAGTAACATACCAACCTGCGCTGGGGTAGCATACCAACCTGCGCTGGGGTAGCATACCAACCTGCATTGGAGTACTAACCTGCGCTGGAGTATCATACCAACCTATGTTGGAGTAGCTCCCACTATTGGGGATATCAACACTTCCCTCTACTGGGGAACACATCACTCCTCACTACTGGAGAAAAAAATTTGGACCACTCCAAGCTTGTCCCTGATAGAGGCTTGGTCAAAATATATGCTACCTTTTTGTCGGTAGTAATATTTTGGAGAAAGTGTCTCGTCATAGTATTCTCCCTCTTGCTGGGAGAATCCTCTGGACACAAATCATGCTTTGTACATCTCTAGGCTATTTATCTGCAACATGCTTGATCTTGTAGATCAACTTGGAAGTCACCACTAACTTCCCTTCTAGTCTTAGAACCAAGGAAACGATATATATCCCAGTCCTTCTGACTGGATTCCTCCTCGGACACTATAGAAAAGTATACTGAAACAAGGGAATCTTCCCATAAGATCTCATATCTCCTCAAAGCCTTTGAAGCTTTGATCTAGCCTTCTCAACCTATGGAATCTGTCTGTCAGTTCCGGAAGACGTCTCTCTCTTTCATCTGAATCTAAAAGTCTATGAGTCTCCATTCTCCCTCTAAATATTGACTTCGTCTGAGGCTATATAATCTTTGGATCCATATGCTCATCATGATATGCCTTATCAATGTTTCATCTTGCAAAGTTTCATGGGACCACACTGGTCTCTTCTTGGTTACTGCAACGATTCTGGGTAGGCCCTTTTGGCTCTAGTAACTGTTCTTGATGATCTGAAGAGTGATCAACTGCACTAGAGGGATTTGTCCGATCATCTTGGGATCCTTCTGCTCTTTACAATCAATCTCCATATCAGATACTATGTATCTCAAAAAAGTACCCTTCTTCATCTTCTTCTTCTCTGGTACATGGATGTATATGGTCGTGTATACAACTTCTTATCTGGATAGTTTGCTCCATGTCTTAAGCTAGAGACCATCTAATATGTTGTCTTCTGCAACCATCACTATAAATTCCCTCATAGTTATCACCTGTGACCTGCCCGGAACAAGGAAAACAAAGGGAAAACAATAGACAAGAATAATACTCTTATAATAAAAAAAACAATAACGAGAACAATAATCACAATAGCTCCTTCTGAGAGATATTGCTTGTGACCTACCTAGAACAAGAACCAAAATAAAAATAAAATAATAAGAAATAGGAAAAACACTCTTCTAGTGTTGTGATCAATCATTCCTCCATGGTAACCTTCCCAGAACAAGAAAACAAGAACAAAAAAAGTATAATAGCAGTTTCATAAGAACATATCTGTCAACAAGAATAAAAAGGAAATCTCATGGTAATCATCATATTATTACCAAGGTGACCTTCCTGGAAGAAAAACAAGAAGTATCTCCTAGAGGAGATGTTATTTCACCTTGCGACCAAGTACAATAAGAATTTATATTAACAGTACTCACATGATGCCAAGTATTCATTGTATCTAGCAATAATAGAACCTTTCAAGGATTGTTGTCACAACTAGTAATGTAGAAATGATCAAACTTGATATGTGCAAATTGGAAACTTATTAATGTAATCAATCAAACCTATAACCTAGAGTCTTATGTTCAAGAACGAGTGTTGTTGATTTTCTTTCGAGTCTCCTTCACTCAAGATGACAAGTATTCTCTTCAACCTATCCCCTGTACTTAAGACAATATGCTTTCTTGACACAAATATGAGTTAGAGAATATAATACAAATAAACTCTAAAATATCAACCTTAATCAATCTAATACTTTGACTATAATAAACTTATAACTTTAACTTTGAATAGAAGTTACTATAACTTCAATAGATAAAAATACAACTAGATGTTCATAAGATTACAATAATGCCATAACAACTAGAGGCATATGAAAAAAATCAAACTTGGAGTGCGTTGTTCCTCATAATGTGTTGGGTCTAATATTCCTCTGGATCTACAATTGTAAGAGATCCCCTCTCCTGCAATCACACTCAAAATAATGATACAATTTAAATATATATAAGTACATACCTCCAGCAACATCAAAAGGTAGTGGCACCATCCAGTAGCAATGACAAGCAATGGTGAACCTTGAAACTTCAAAGGTGATCCACCTTGTAATCTAAGGGTAGCTGGAGATGCGCTAGGGTAAGGCACACTAGGAAAACCAAAAATGAGTACCAACACTTCACATAAACTTTCACTAGAACTGGCATGAAGGAACTAGCACTGCAGACCTAGGGTTTTATGAGGAAACCCTAATTTCTCAACTTCATAAATTTGCATATTTGATCTGGGGAAGAGATGGACCCTACTTAGGTGACCTTCTTAGTGAGTTTAGTAAGTGCTCAATGAGCTTGAAAATGGGGGAAACTTAGGATCTTCCTTCCAGTGGTTAGACTGTTATGAAGGAAACCAACTTTGATACCATGTTGAAATTTTGGTATGCTTGTTTAATAATAGACAATGTCACATCATTGTCACCCAACCATTGGCATTCACATATGCCACCATCGAGCGCTCCTTCTCCAAGGGTAGCGCACAAGAGAGAGAGTCTCCATATCCACATAACAAGTACCATACACAACTGCAACAACTTCAACTGCACCACTCTCTCAAACTTGTGTCGTACTTAGCAAGAGAATCACCAAGAATGTCACTAAGAGAGAGACCAAGACCAAGAGATGACCATGCACCCGTATTCCTCCTTACAACTGCAACTCCAGCTCTCCACAAGACTTGCGCTCTGACTGGGTGTACAAATGAGCTAAAATGTCCTCTATTTGTATTAATATGTCCAATGACTTTTCTGGCTAGGCTGACCTGACTTTCTGGTAATTATATTTTCTATTTATCTTTTTCCTGTGGAGCCAACTTGAATTTCTGGAAGATAATATTCTAATATTATTTATTCTTCTAGGTCAACTTGTATTCTAGGGTTTCCACACATCTGTTAATGGTTCACTTGCTTTTGAAATATTCTATTCTAAGTCATAGGTTACACGTGGAGGTTAATACCTCCCACAACTACCAAAACATCAACACTGCGTGACTATCTTGGAGTGAAGGACACAACTACCTCGCAATTGTCTTTATTTTTTAGCGTTGCACTTTGAGGGGGGGTTTTCCCATGAGGTTTTCCCTCTTTCCTCTTTTTCAATGTTCATTCATTATATGCATTATAAAAATGGGTATCTAA
>ML787814.1:326790-339693 GCA_009831015.1 Picea engelmannii | reverse complement strand
GTTGGAGATATTACACACTCACCTAGTATTTATTTTCCTAGGTTGATTAGTCTATATTGAGGGTTCCCCTGGCCAGAAATATTCTCCCCTAGATAAGGGCGCCACATCCTCTTCATTCATTACTCAGTTACACTTCAATTAAACTAGTGGAGTAGAGTCTTGCATGGAAACCTCAGTATTATCACCAAGTGTTGCATGCTCACCTCGGGATCATCACCATGAACACACTTACATTGGGATCATCACCAGTAAGGTGCCACACATGTGCATGCATGATTATCTCCTCACTCCACTTGTGATTATCCAGTTAATTGATGTCTACATGGCCAATTAGCTAGGACTAGGTGGCAGTTCACTCCAACGTCTATTAGTTTGTATTCATATATCTTTATATCACTAATATGGTGCATTATTTCATCCATGTAGAGTATATCATGTCTATTATTCCATTCTCTCATTTGGTTAATACAATTCTTTATTCTTTCTCTCCATCTTCTCTCTCTCTCTCAACCTTGTAAGCTTTGTGTGAATTGTTTCTAGCTAGATTCTTTCTGTAGGTTTCAACCATATTCTACATGCCCCACTTCAAATATAAAAAAGACAAATATTATTATTTGTTATCACTTTTAGTAAAAATAATAAAACATATAATTTGATATAAAATATTCACATGTTATGAATTTTAATAAAAATAATAAAATATATGTTTCATTTTCTATGTAAAGATTATATTGACCTAGGAATTTTAAGAGTCATTGATATTGTTGTTAGGGTTTCCATCACTAGGGTTTTTGTTTCCATGGCCATTGATCTTGATCCTGGAGGGAGCCATCGTCCCCCTCTAGATGTTGATTCTTTAGCTTTTCGCACTCTAATTCCTACTTTAAGTAAAGTCTCAAAATCACATCCCTATTTCTTTGTTAAGAAGCTTGACAAAATTCGAGAGGTCTTTTGGCTTCCACTTCCCAGTGTATGGATCTTTCTCTAGCTAAACACGTTCTAATTGGCCAATTTATATGAATATGGCCCTCACCCTATTGGTTGTGGAGCCTGATTATCTTCTGTTTCATAGGTGTTTGTTTTCAGCCGTTTTTATACCTAATGAAGACTGTACACCCTGGAATATTGTACACCCCTCCATGCAGGGGGGTTGTAGGGGGGGATTTCACCCTTTGCGGGGTATGGGGGTCTCATCCCCCTGGATAGGGGGTCTGGGGTAAAGCGGGCCCCCGACAGGGGTTTGGGGGCGAAGCCCTCAAAGGAAAAATTTCCTTGTAAATGTATATTGTAATTTCATAGTAAATCTGGACCGTTCATTATAAGGTCGTAGATATGATAGTAGAATTTATTTTAGGGGTTTTTTTCCCTAGAAGGAAACCCTCTTTTATGAGGGAAATGTATTACGGCTATGCATCATTGCGAATATTGTATTCTGAGAGAGGATAATGTGAGAGAAAGAAGAGGAAGTTACAACGGGTGTGTTGTAGGTTGTATCCCTTCATTTGATGGATAATAAAAATGAAGGACCTGGAAATTTCTCTGGTGGACGTAGCCCACACTGGGTGAACCATGTATATCTGTGTCTCTATTTTATTGTGTATATTTTGTGTTTTATTTCAACATTTTTTTTATTTTATTTCTCTGCGATCATGTTTTTCTAACAACTGGTATCAGAGCGAAACATAACTCGCAGGAAAATAGGGTTCCTTGTTCGAGTGGGAGAAATGGTGGAAGATGGAAAGTTTAGGGTCAAGAAATTTAACGGCCAAAACTATAAGTTATGGAAGATGTAGATGGAATATTATTTATATCAGAAGGATCTATTCCTACCATTGGGTGGAATAACAAAGAATCCAACGACCATGAAGGATGAAGAATGGGAGGTTCTTGACAGAAAGGCACTATGAATGATACAACTGAGCCTGGCAACATCAGTGGCTTTCAATATTTCGAAAGAAAAGACAACGAAGGAGTTGATGGACACATTGGATAAACTGTATGAAAAACCCTCGACGTCCAATAAGGTATTTCTAATGAAGAGATTATTTAATATGAATATGTTAGAAGGTGGGACTATTGCAGATCATTTAATTGAATTTAATACAGTTACTAATCAGCTAAGTTCGGTAAAAGTGGACTTTGATGATGAGGTTAGGGCTCTTCTAATCTTGTTCTCATTGCCAAAAAGTTGGAATGGCTTGGTCATGGTTGTAAGTAAATATCTCTTTAGTTCAAACACTCTAAAATTTGATGATGTTGTTGGTGTTATCCTTAGTGAGGAAATGTGGCGGAAAAACACAGGTGAGGCATCAGGTAATGCGTTAAACATGGAGAACACGAGAAGACAAAAGAATAGAGGAAATGGCTCAGGGAACCATGAGAATTCTAGGAAGGAAAGATCTAAATCTAGACCGGGAAAGATAGAATGCTTGAATTGTGGGAAGAAAGGACATCTGAAAAAAGACTGTAGAGCTCCAAAGAAACAAAGAGAGGGACAACAGAAGAAAAATCAGGAAGCAAATTTAACAAGTGATGTGTTACAAGATGCTTTGATTCTTTCTGTAGACAATATTTCTGAGTCTTGGGTAGTAGATTTAGGAGCTTCATTTCATGCCACACCCCATAGGAAACATTTTCTAGATTATTTTCAAGGTGATTTTGGATAGATTCATTTGGGTGATGATGCACCATGCAAAATTGTTGGAATGAGAAAGGTAAAAATAAAACAAAGAAATAGAAAACAATGGTTGTTGAAAGAGGTAAGAAATGTTCCAGATCTGAGGAAAAATCTAAATTCAATAGGGAAGTTGGCAAGTGAAGATTGTATATATATATATATTTACAGATAAGGCGTGGAAGGTCACCAAAATATCACTGGTGATAGAAAAAGGAGAGAAGGTAGGTACATTGTATCTATGTACTGGCAATACTTATTCTTATATCTATTTAGATTCTACAAGAGTGGATACAACATTGTGGCATCATAGACTTGGACACATGAGTGAGAAGGGGATGCAGATACTTCACAAAATACTTTTTTTGCCAGATCTTAAACAAATTGATTTGGATTTCTGTGAGCATTGTGTTTATTTATTTTTTATTTTTTTATACTAGGGGAATCGGTAACAACGACAGTATCGTACTCGCGTGACACGGGGTCGAATCCTGCCGGTTGCCTTATAACCCCTAGGGAGAAACGCACAGCCCGCAAGCACGCCCTCTGAGTAAATCGGGGTGAGAATCGACCTTGAGACCTCATTTTACATAGTTCCTTCCATTTACACGGCACTTGCCAATCGGTCTACACCCCTGTGGGCGTGAGCATTGTGTTTATGGAAAACATAAGAGAGTCAGATTTCTCATAGTTGGAAAAGAAAAGAAGAGTGAAAGGTTAGAGATTGTGCATACAGATGCATGGGGAACAACTCATGTATCATCTATTGGTGGTTCTCATTATTATGTTACTTTTATTGATGATGCAACTAGAAAAACTTGGGTTTATTTCATTCGACAAAAATCTAATGTTTTTGATACTTTTAAGAAATAGAAAGCTTTGGTTGAGAATGAGACAAAAAAAAGGTTGAAGTGTCTCAGATCAGACAATGGAGGTGAACATTGCAGCAAGGAGTTTGATGATTACTGTTCATACCATGGGATTCGTAGAGAGAAGACAGTTCCAGAACAATCACAAGAAAGTGGTGTCTTAGAAAGGATGAATAGGACAATCATGGAGTGTGCAAGGAGTATGAGATTTCATGCTGGTTTTCCCTTACAGTTCTGGGTAGATGCTATAGATATTGATGTTTACTTAATAAACATAGGACCTTCAAGCTCTTTGGATGGTGGAATTCCAGAGGAGGCATGGACAGGTAAAAAGGTAAAATATTCTTTTTTGAAGACTTTTGGTTGTGAAGCGTGTGTCCATATTGATAAAGAAAATAGAACAAAGCTTGAGGCAAAATCCAAGAAGTGCACCTTTATTGGATACGATGTTAATGATTTTGGTTATCGCTTATGGGATTATAAAAATCAAAAAATCATTAGAAGTATATATTCCATATTCAATGAGAGGGTCATGTACAAATATTAGTTGCAGGGAAAGATACAAGAAAAAGAAAAACCATAATACACAGTGCTTGATGAGATCACTGAAAAAGAAATTCCAAAGATACCAAAAAATCAAAATGTACAACAATATGAGAAACAAGTACCTCAAACTCCTGCAAGTGTTGTTAGAATATCTACCAGGTTAAGTAGACCTTCTTAATGATGCTCTCATTCATTGTATTATTTATTGTTGATTGATTCTGGTGAACTCGAATGTTATGAAGAGGAAATGTAGGTAGACACTAAAAAGAAGTGTGAGCAAGGCATGAAAGAGGAAATGTATTCCCTGGTAAATAACCAGACTTGGCATTTGGTTCAATTTCCTGTAGGAAAAATAACATTATAGAATAAACGAGTTTACCAGTTGAAGGAAGAAGATGGAGGCAAAAAACGATATAAGGATATACTTGTTATAAATGGGTTTGCACAAAATAAAGGTATAGATTTTGATGAAATATTTTCTCTTGTTAAAATGACTTCAATTAGGACTGTTTTAAGTCTTGTGGAAGTAGAATATTTTCATCTTGAAAAATTAGATGTAAAACCAACTTTTCTCCATGGGGATTTGGAGGAAGAGGTTTATATGCAACAACCACAGGGGTATGAGGTCAAAGGGAAGGAGAATTTGGTATGCAGGTTGAAGAATAGCTTGTATGGACTAAAGCAAGCTCCAAGGAAGTGGTATTTGAAGTTTGGCAGGATTATGACATAACAAGGTTATGGTAGATGTCATTATGATCACTGTGTTTATTTTAAAAGGCTAGAAAATGGAAGCTATATTATCTTGTTGTTGTATGTAGATGACATGCTTGTTGCAGGGTCTAATATGCATGATATAAATATGTTCAAGAAGAAATTAGCTAATTCATTTCCGATGAAGGATTTGGGTGTTGCAAAAAAATTCCTTGATATGAGAATAACAAGAGACAGGAAAAATCGCAAATTGACATTGCATCAGGGTGAGTACATAGAGAAGGTGTTGAAGAGGTTTAGAATTCAAAATGCAAAACTAGTTAGTACATATTTGGCCAACCATTTCAAATTAACTAAGGAAATGTGTCCCAAGACACAGGAGGAGATATAATACATGTCCAGGGTCCCTTATTAATCAACAGTTGGAAGCTTGATGTATGTGATGGTTTGCACAAGACTAGATATTGCACATGCAGTGGGATTTGTGAGAAGGTATATGAACAATTCAGGTAAAGAACATTGGGAGGCAGTAAAGTGGATTATTGGGTATTTGAGAGGTATTGCTACTCATGCATTATGTTTTGGAGGTTCAGACACTGTTCTACATGGATACGTTGATTCAGATATGGTAGGTGATAAAGATAGCAGGAGGAGCACCACAGGGTATGTTTTTATTGTAGGTGGAACAACAATACATTGGATTTTGAAATTGCAAAAGGTTGTTACACTTTCAACAACAAAAGCAGAGTATGTTGCCGCTACAGAGGCTAGTAAAGAAATGATTTGGTTATAGAGTTTTATGGAGGAATTGGAAAAGAAGTAGGAGAATAGTAGGTTGTAATGTGATAGTGAGAGTGACATTCATATTGAAAAGAAATCAACCTTCCATTCGAATACTAAACATATAAAACTCAAGTATCATTTCATACGATCTGTCTTGGAAGATGGACATTTGAAGTTGGAAAAGATACATACTAGCCATAATCCCACAGACATGTTAACAAAGGGAGTAACCAGGGAGAAACTGAGTTCCTGCTTATTTTCAGTTGGTCTTCAAGCATGAAGTTGAAGATGATAAATTGTCCAGGTCCAAGAAGGAACATAGTCCAACAAATACAACAACGATGGAGTTGTTGAGATCAATCTCCAAGTGGGAGATTATTGGTTGTGGAGCCTGATTATCTTCATGTTTCATAGGTATTTGTTTTCAACCATGTTTATACCCCATGAAGACTGTACACCCCTCCACGCAGGGGGGTTGCAGGGGGGGCTCATCCCCCCGGCTGGGGGGTCCAGGTGCAAGTGGGCTCCCGAAGGAAAAATTGTCTTGTAAATGTATATTGTAATTTCATAGTAAATCTGGACCGTTCATTATAAGGTCTCAGATTTGATGGTAGAATTTATGTTAGGGTTTTTTTCCCTAGAAGGAAACCCTCTTTTATGAGGGAAATGTATTGCGGCTATGCATCATTGCGAATATTGTATTATGAGAGAGGAGAATATGAGATAAATAAGAGGAAGTTACAATGAGTGTGTTGTAGGTTGTATCCCTTCATTTGATGGATAATAAAAAGGAAGGACCTGGAAATTTCTCTAGTAGACATAGCCCACACTGGGTGAACCATGTATATCTTTGTTCTATTGTATTGTGTATCTTCTGTGTTTTATTTCTGTATTTTATTTTATTTTATTTCTCTGTGATCATGTTTTTCTAAAACACCCAAATTAATGGATATCTAGGTTCGAAAGAACTGTCAGGTATTAATAAAGGGAAAACTAACTCACTATTATTGTGGTAGAGGTTCTTGTGCTTTCTTGTTTGAATCCAAAAAAAAATAGGGATCTCATATTCATGATTGGTCTGTACTTTTTCATCACTACAGGAATGCATATGAAAAAATAGACCCCTGATTTCAACCTTGAAATTGGCGTTCCATCTACAATTCCAGTTTGGGTCTGCTTCCCACATCTGCCTATACAGTGCTGGAATGAAGGCTCTCTATGAAGCATTGGAAACTCTTTGGGGTGCTACATTGAAAAATTTGAGCATAAGGATAGAATGTTCGCTTGGGCTCAAATTTGTGTAGAGGTAGATCTAGAGAAATGACTTTCGGAAGCAATCCTTCTAACTCTCAACAATTGGAAGCATATTTTGCCTCTGAACTATGAGCAATTTTCCTCCAGATGAAAAGATTGTCATGAATACAAAAACTTTGTGAAAGACTGTAAGAAAAATATTCGTCCATCTCAAACTGCACTTGAAAAGGAAGAACAATGGCAGGTGGTAAAAAAAAAATGAGCTCCAAACTACTAACCTCTACAACAATGCTAAAATCAACCCCATCATGCTCAAGCCTTCCAACCCCTACTAGTTCAAAGAACATGACTCCTAAAAATCAAGTAATTGAGATGATGTCTAAATTAGTCCTATTGACTCAGAACCAAGGAATATCAACTCAATCCCCATGCCATCCTAAGGATGGAACTTTGATTTTACTAGCCAACAAGTTCAAAGGTCTCTCCCAAGAAGATCTGATTTCTTTTGTTGAAGTGATAACACCCATAGTCACAACCCCCATATTGTCATCCCCTCCCAGGTTTTCCATTCATTTTGAAACTCGGGATATTAATGCTCATCAACAAGTGAAGACCTCCTTTCAAATAGACAAAAAGAA
Source organism: Picea engelmannii (assembly GCA_009831015.1). Lineage (NCBI taxonomy): Eukaryota > Viridiplantae > Streptophyta > Pinopsida > Pinales > Pinaceae > Picea > Picea engelmannii. Next base: position 332,218 of record ML787814.1, on the reverse strand, counting down.
ATTGATCATATCCTAGACAAATTGCAACTCTCATCATGGATTTTAACTAAAGCACATCAACAGTTGGAAGAAGAAGAAAAACAAGAGGATGAAGAATAAGAGAGACAAATCAAGAGGGCAGGTATGAAGATAACTAAAGAAAAACGGGAAGTAGTAAACAAGAAAAAATATTGGGTATCCAAACAACCATAAAAAAATTATTGGAAGTTGGAACGCGAAGCACAAAGAATCTAGGAGCCAATGTTCCATTGCAAGGTGGAAGCTACAAATCCTCCTCTATTAAATAATGAATATAGTCTCTTGGAATTGTGGAGGTCTAGATAGCATGTCAAAAGAAGAAGCCATGAGATATCTAATAAAATAAAAAAATCTAGCAATCAACATTCTCCAGGAGACCAAGTCAGAGGCGTAAAAAATGTTGAGAATACATAAAATGCATTGGAAAAGGAGTGAAGGAACAACAATAAGTTCCAAAGGGGCTCCGAGTAGTATTTGCACCCTTTGGGATAACTGAACTTTTCATCTGGATTTTTCACACCAAACCCAACATTGGGTCTTAATATTATCATACACCAAAATTCAAGTAAGTGTTCAACAATTTTAATGTTTATGTCCCTATTGTTAAGAAAAATAACACAAGACTTGACAAGAGACAAGAAATTGGCGGAAAAAGGCTTCAAGTCATATTCTACACTTTGTATTCATTCCAATGATACAAATATATAATACATGAATGAAACCACCTCATAAACTTGATTTTCTCTCACACTGACACCTCATCAAGAGAGAAGACAAGGAGGCAAAGTAGGATCTAAAACACACTTAGGATAAAAAATATATCCCATAATGTGAAATATAAAAATGTGTTGTAGGAATTGATGATTGCATAGGAGTCATAGGCTAACAATATCCCTGTCAATAATAAGTCTGAACAATTATAGCAGCAAGGTAGGTGCATAAACTAGTACATTTCTAAGTCTTCATGCTGAAACACTTGAGTTGAGCCTCAATGAAAAACTACCTGAAAAACCACCAAATATGGATGCCGAAAACTAAGGAAAATCCCACTGTGTAATCATGTGAGTCATAATATCTATAATCGTTCACTGATGTGAACTCCAATATGGTGAGAGTGAACTATGAGAAGTGAATTAAATACTAGTCTGATGCATCTAATGTCTGACAACTCAATCAAATGTCAAGCTACAATGTATATGGATCTAGCTATCCTTTGCTTGGTTGAATGACCATCTAGGTGAACAAAGTGTCCACAATATTGCTATAAAAAATGACACAAAATAGTGCCATTCAACATCCAAATTGTCAATTTGTTTTTCCAAGTTTTCCATCTACAAATTGTTGATGTCCATCCAAACATGGTTTGTTGTTGTCGAAACTTGAAGTATGACAACCATATATATACCCCACTTTGTCAACCGAAAGGTGAGACATCACAGGTTTTCATGTGGGTTACCCTAAACAAATTCATCGTTGTATTGGTGGTTTTCGTTGACCACTAACCATTTTCACTTCATTGGTGGACTCCCCCCTTAAGGCGAAAGAGAGTTTTATCATTGTACCCCCTCCTTTGAGGTGCAATAGAGTATCATATTCATTTCAATGCTTGCTGCAAGATGTGTCTTTACTCAAGATTGAATTCTGTGGTAAGACTGGTATAATCATTTGATTGTTCATTACCATTTCCAAGGATTGATCCACTCATAGTGAATCTTTGATCTTGCAGGTTTGTTTCATTTGGAGCATCTATTTGATGAATGATTTTTCTTTCCGCAATGTGGACAATGATGGACATCAAAACATTGATTCTCCATGTGACCAAATCAATGACAACGTTGACACTAAAGTTTTTCTTCAATGATTTTTGATGTCTTGTCATCAAGAAATCCTCCGCTCACAAACTTAATTGGTTTGGAGTATGTGGGATATGAAAGTTGTTGTCTTAAATTTTCATATCTTAAACCATGTCGATTTTTGTTGAATTGTATTTCTTCCCAAGGCTTGACAATGTAGTTGAAAAGATTACACCGAACTTGATCATGCACAACTTCATCCTCATCTGCAATTGAAGTTGTTTTAGTGAGTTTCTCTCGAGTGGACTATTGATCTAAATCATCATCACCATTATCATCATAAAAATGTTTATTTGAACAAGGACTAGTTCAAAACACTTCATTGACTCTTGATTTTTTAGATCCCTTATTTCATCATTCAAGAGTTGGGATTGAGCTTGAAGAAGTCTAACTTTAGCTTGCATCACTTGAAAATTAGTTAGTACCGATTTGAGAGTAGCTTTGTTAATGGAGATTGTGTTGTCTTCCACAGTGATTATTAGAGTTTTTAGTAACTCTGATAATTCCCGAGCCATTTTTAAAAACTGAATGAGGCTTCCTTGTGTAGGTAGGTATTGATTACAATTGACTCGACAACAAAGAGGGCTTCTTGCAACTCCACCCTATATACAATTCAATCACTGAACCTTTTCATTGTAGACTAAAAAATACAATGACACAAACAATTCTCAAGTGTTGGGTTCAATCGAGAATGCACATAACAAGTAAAATGCAATTCAACTTGATTTCTCGTTTGACACTTACAAAAAAGAACTATTGCAAGTACATCCCTCAAGTTTGATGTTTCTTGTGAAGTTGAATTGATGTTGATGTAGATTTGTCGGTGAATGTTAATTTGACTGCTAACTTGATTTCTTGAATATTCTCACTTGTGCTTGATTGTCATTAAATGTATGTAATTGAATTTTATTGCCTTGTACTCAATGTGTGTAGTGTTTTAAACAAAAAATTGCAATTGTGTTAAAACTAGACACAAAATAATCATCCAAAACAATCATCACCATCTACAAACACAATGTCTTTAAACCTTCTTATTCAATTTCAGGGTAGTCTAGGACGCAAAATCCAAATAAAAAATGATTTTTTTTTTTCTTTTGTGATAAGATTTTATCCTTGTGAAAATACACGAATTTGTGATCTTACAAATCTTTTTTGTTTACCCTTTACAACAATTTGGCTTATAACTCGTGTTTTAAGCCAAATGTTTTGGCCAAACTCTTTTATATAATAAAAAAATGTTTACTTTTCTCCCAACTCAATTAAACTCTTGAAAAAAACATTATATTATGCCAAGAAGACATCAAATCAAAATCCCTCTTTTGACAACGTATCATTTTAGATTTGTGCTCTTCACCATCAATGTAACGAATAATAGTCAGACATGTTTCATTGTGTTATCCCCATCAAACACCGTGCCTAGCATGTTTCAGAAATCTGCTTCGACCAGGGCATATTGATATCTGATTTGCAAATGCCAAAAAAATAAAATTGTATTATCTCCTTCTCACATGGGTGCGTGACTGTTAGGCATGCATGTGGTGTCTCTTTCCAGCTAGAATTGACCAACAATATTTTTAATACTACAGGTGTTTTGATATCATGTTAAGAAAAAGAACACAAGACAGGACAAGAAACAAGAATTTGGTGGGAAAAGCATCAAGCTATATTCTACACTTTGTATTCATTCCACTGATAAAAATATATAATAAGTGAATGAAACCACCTCATAAACTTGATTTCCTCTCACAGTGACACCTCATTAAGAGATAAGACAAGGAGGAGGCAAAGTATGATCTAGAATACACTTAGGATAAAAACTATATCCCATAATGTGAAATATATAAAGGTGATGTAGGACTTGATGATTGTAGAGAAATCATGGATGTTAATCAAGAGATAAGACAAGGAGGAGGCAAAGTAGGATCTAGAATACAAACTAACTATATTCCATAATGTGAAATATATAAAGGTGGTGTAGGACTTGATGATTGTAGAGGGGTCATATGCTAACACTTGTAACTTACAAAGAAATAGAAGATTGTTGGCTCTCTCTCTACAAACTTGGAAATATTTTGAATTCTCTAAAAATAGCATCATAGCTAGGGCTTTTAATGTAATATTGAATAGCAAAGAAAAAAGAAGTGGAAGCATAGTCTGAGAACCTTTCAGAGAAAAAATGGAAGACATCATGATGGATTGGGATTTATTGGGATTTAGTGGATATCAAGCTAGTGAAAGGAAAATACACTTGGACCAACAAAAGAATCGACCCAAACCATATTGTTGCAAGTCTGGATCGATTTCTTAATCACATCAGCCTTCTGTTGAATTCCAATCATTATATCCTCCAAGATCATCCCATCAACTATATATGATCACAAACCAATCATACTTCAAGTCCTTGAGTCCCTTGACTTTGGGGCACTCCCTTTTAGATTTAATCTTCCATGACTCCAAGATCCCAAGGCCACATAAATAATCATAGAAGAATGTGGTAAATGGGTCATTGGGTCTCCTATCTACATTTGGGAACAAAAACTCAAAGTTGTGAAACTAACCCTCAAGGAATGGGTAAAGCCCTCATACATCTCCCCTAAAAAAGAAAAATCTCAAATTAAATTACCATTGGAAGCTCTTCAGGAGAGAATGGAAGTGGAGGACATCAATAGCCAACACCAAAAAGAGGAAAGTGACATTTTAAATATCAAAGTTTGTGGTTGAAATCAAGGGACGGGAATACCTCATTTTTCCATAGGCAAGCTAAATCTAGGAAGTAGAAAATTGATGTCAAAGAAATTTCTTTGGAAGATGGTTCAAAGTTGAGTGATTTTCTAGCAATCAAAGAGGTAGCTATAAATCACTTCGAGACTTTATATACTAAATGGGAGCAGGACGATCTCAACTCCACTATATCAATGCTAGAAAACCCCCCCCCTCTAATCTCTGACGAGGAAAACATGGAGCTAAATAAATAAATAAAGTAATAGAGGAAGACAAAAAACATAGTTATCGACTTAACGAGAACTGTGACCTCAAAACGAGAACTCTAGTCCTTAAAACCCATATTTTTCCGTAAAAAACATGAAAATCAACCCCCAAATCAAAAAGTAGTGCTATGGGTAGCACCATTTTTTTAAACGTGGTCAAAATTACAACATTTTTCGAACATGGCCTTCGAAACTCAGACAGTAGCTCAGAAAAACCTTAAAATCAACACCTAAATCAAAAAGTGATGCTACGTAAAAAAAAATGTTTTTTTCTAAACGTGAAAATCATAGCTATTTACGACCTAATTGAAATGGTGATATTGAAAACAAAACCCTATGTAAATAAACAACCCAAAATTGGACTCCAAATGGTCCCTTGAAAATTTATTTACAAAATTATTTTTTATTTTTTTAATTTACATTAAAAATAAATAAATAGAAAGAACAAAATCTTCACAAATAAATATTTTTTTTAAATGAACAAAAAAACACATAAAAAAAATATATTATAAATTCAATTTAAAAAAATTAAAAAAAATTAAAAAACAATGTGAAAAAGAAATTTAACTG